>ML808615.1:40447-103549 GCA_009831015.1 Picea engelmannii | reverse complement strand
TGTATATGATTGAGGTTCAACAATTTTGTTCCCCCTATTTTCATTATTTCCTTGTGTTACAATATCACTTTTAGGGAACCTCTCATCTAGGGTATGTAATAGCATGGATTCCATGGAATTTTGTAATCGTTCCATCTTTTGATCCATTTTACCTTCAATTTTTGTTTTAAGGATTTCTTGAGAACATGTCAAATCAACCTTTTTCAACACATTATCGCTGATGGGAGCCTAAATTGACATACTTTCAGCACCTGTCTAGTACCTTTTTCCTTACCATTTTCCACTGATCATTCCCTTTTTATACCTTCCTTATCATGTTTTGTCTCACTTTTCACCAAGGTATGAATCTTTCCCCATATGCCATTTTTATTCTATTCTTACATATTTATTAAGGAACTTGTTACTTTCATGCACTAACACTGTTATACAGGAGCAATTACAGTGGCTTCCTTACAATGGTTGCAATTAATCTCTGTTGATGTGACTCTGAGCATAATACAACTGCTGCAACTCTGAGTATGATATTGTTGTTGCAACTCCGAGTACGATACATTTGTTGCAACTCCGAGTACAAATTATGCTAGCACAACAGTCAATATTACAGTCGACAGTCAAGGAATGTTCCTCACATAGGAAGGTGCCATGAGGCAAGTGGACAATCAAAATAGAAATTAGTTTGCTTACTAATTGTCACTCAATTGATCCAAGTCAACACATGCTCGATCTTTACCAAAATTCATCAATATCAATGTAAATGGATGAACAACCTTATTCTCATGGCTTTCCATTTGTCCCTTTGTTTTATTTTAGACATTGGTTGCATTATATAAAGACCCCATCTCCCTTGAGCTCGGGGGGAATTATTCTTGCGATAACATTCAGCTGTTATTGTAAATTTTAGACTTCTGCAATATAATTTTCATTCTTCTCTTGTTTACATGTTGATGTGTTGATGTTCGTGTGATTATGATTTCGTAGCCTAGTGCCTTGTCTACGGGGGTAGGGCCCCCTTCTTAGTCAGGTACTGCCTGTAACACTAGGAATAAGATTTAACACTTCAATTTTGTTCATTTAATTATGTAGTTGTTTCATTTCTTAATCTGTTGCAATTCCAGATTATGTAGAATAGTTAATTGCAATTCAGGTGTGGTTAATGTTTAGTTTCTTGATGTCATGAGTCCTGCAATATTAAGATGCAACTCAGTGTTTATTTCATTTATGTAAGTTTGCAATCACAAACATTGCCACAACTTCTATCGTTGCAATTCACATTGTTGTAGCTTCGTTGTTGCAACTCACGTCGTTGTTACTTTTGTGTTGTAGCTTTGTTGCTACAAATCACGTTGTTGCAATTTTTCTTGCAACTTTACTATATTTTGTTTCTTCTTAGATTTGTGATAGTCTCATTCCTCAACAACTTGGGATTGATGTTATTGGTTTTTTAAATTAACATTGGAAGTACGAACGTGTAACTGTTACAACAAGACAAGATCATCATTTTACTTGAGCAAGTCACCATTAGATGTTAGCATAACTTTACTTTCCGCAAGTGTGATTTTCTTTATGCAAATTTGATTTACTTTCCGCAAGTGTGATTTACTTTCTACAAGGTGTGATTACTATCTACAAAGTGTGATTTATTTTTCACAAGAGAGATTTAATTTTTGCAAGTGTGATTTTATTTTCCCGCAAACATGATATTTGTTTTTCTGCAATTTGAGAATTAGGATAGCTTGGTGACTTAATTAAGTATCTTTAAATCTCAACTTTTGACATTCAAAGTACTACAACTCCTTAGCGATTACAACACTACACTTGCATATACATTGCATGATAGTTCGTAAGTAATATATGACCTCGAATTGATAATTAAATGCACAACTCTTCAGTTGCTCAATGAGTTAATTAAGAAGTAATTGGAAAGTCCATCAATCACCCATGTCATTAAATTGGTTCCTACACTGGGATACCTAGTACCCTAAGTCTTCACTTTCTTCAGGAGTCATGTATGAGTTCTATGGAGGTTTAGTAGAAGTAGAATTTTTTGCAGAACCCTTTTCCATGTGAGAAAATAATAACAATCCTCTTTTTTTTCTTTTCTTTATCACAATTTTTGAATAACCAAAAATAGATCCTCCAATCAAAATTTATGCTAATTCTAAGTTAACATACCTTTAAAAGCCTTGGTTTGTAGACTGTCTTGTTGGCCAACCTTTCTCCTGAAGTATCTCTGAAATTTAAACCCATCTTAATCTAAAATTTTGGCTTTTAGGAGCCTACTATGTCTTCACTGCAATGCCATGGGTTTGACCAAATTCCAATTTGCTAAGAGAAAGCTATGCTAACTTTCCCAAAACTTGTTGTTTTTGTTCCTTTCAAGAGAACAAATTTGTACAACTTGCAACATGTCCAATTTTTAAAAAATACTTCTAAATTTTGGATATGAAATACTTTGATTTGTCTTCTTTCCAATGGAACTATTAGAACTCAATTTGGACTTTTCAAGCTTAATATATGATTTTTTTACCATCAACACATGTTTGAGACTAGCTCTGGACTAGTAAAAAACCCTAATTTCCACAACCTGTGTTTCCAAAAGTGTAACAAACTAGAGCTTGAATTTTGTATCATAAGTACTTCACTATGTCTCCTTAGCCTCTAAAAAAAAATTCTATCCAAAACTTCCTAAAAAAAAGTTATAGAAAAAATACCAAGATGACTTGTTTGAAGGAGCCAAACCCAAGGATCATATGCTTTGGATCCAAATGTTATGCACCAAACAACCAAATAGCATAAAAATAGAAAGAGAAGTAAATCTCACCTTGAGAATGAGATAGAAGAATGAATGAGAAGCCTCTTCGAGGGGGTAACCTCATTTTATGATATAACAAATGCATAATATGAGAGGATATCTACAACTAGGTCTCCTTGACATATACAGGAGACAAAGGGTACAATTACAATTAAAGGGCATAGCCGACCAATAAGGACAACACTAATCTAACAATAGAAATGTAATAACTCAATATCCAGGGCTTAACAATGCATTAGTCTTCTTCCTATCACGCATTACCATGGTTTGTGAGGTGCATTTGGTTATTGCCTTGCATTATATTGTTGTTAAGGACTTAAATTTGAATAACGAGAGACTTGGCCTCATTTGTTTGATGATGTCATGCATTTCCTTTGGCATTGGTTATATGATGGCAGTGTCGATGATTGGTTTGTTTTATTCTTGTGCATATCTTAGGCACATGTTGACCCTACTAATTATATGGGGGATATTTGGGGTTATTTTGAACTATGCCATAAGGTGGTTTTTTAGTTTGATTATTAGCAATGATGAGTGTTGTAAATTCAGGTGGAATGAGTGTGATGGAGACCATGTGAGGGGGAGAAGATGTACAAGGGAGAGATAGGCCACAAGGAAGAGAGAGGTTGTGAGGGAGAGAGAGCCCTTGACCTTGAGAAACTCAACCATGGTGATATACTTACTAAGTGCAGTTATAGCTAGTTAAGCATGTAACATAGTGATACCATGGAGCTCACACATATAAATGGAGGTCACACTAGTGCCAAAGAATTTGAAACTAATGAAAAACACATTGGGTGAAATTTTGATATGAGATTTTCTGTGAGAACTTTCTCTACAAAAATCTATGACAAGGATATTTTATTGATGACTAATTGGATGTGAACATGAGCAAATAAATTCTTTACAATGCATATGAACGTGAGTAAAAGATCCTCGTCGTAGATTTTTGTAGAGAAAGTTCTCACAAAAAATCTTGGATCAAGTGGTATCAGAGCAAGTCTGACCAGTTTTGCAGATTGCGAATATAACCATGGGAAAGGCAAAGAAGCAGGCATGGCTTCATGAGCTTGAAGAAATAAACTAGGCCATTCATGTAGAGAACACTGAATTGAGGAGGTAGCTTCATGAATCTAAAGAAGAAAAGAGCAAACTACAACTGCAACTACAAGTTATTGAGGATCAAGTTGGGGAATTCTCTGCTACAGGAGAAGCAAAAATTCCCTCCAAGACCAGACAAACTTGTGGCCATGGCAGGTATATCAGTTACGGTTCTTGTTATGAAAATATTGATACTTGCACATATTTTCATATAATAGAGGATGCTCTCCAGACCCCAGGTAACCAAGGTGGTTTCCTAGAAGCCTCACCTATAGCTTCATCCAACGAGGAGGAGCAGTTAGGAAAATTCCAAGAAGAAGACCAAGTGTCACAAACAAGAATGAAGGTAAAGAATTCTCCATGTTCAATTCCTTCCCTCATTAATGATGGTGCTTCTTTTGGTGCTTTCGAAAGGCACACCAAGGGCATTGGCTTGAAGTTGCTGAGGAATATGGGGTATGAAGGAGGAGGTATTGGTATTGATGGCCAAGGCATCATTCAACCACTGGAGGTTAAAGGAAGACCATGATATGTAGGATTGGGGTAGGGTGAAAGAGAATGCTCAAAAGCAACAGAAGCAAAGGATTATTCAAGCAAAGAGCTGAGATCATCACCAACACCATCTAAGAAAAATGATGGCACATCACTTTCTGAAAGTGATAGATCTAGCACAAGATTCCAGAGGAAATCAAAGTCTCCTTGAAAATCTTGGGACATCAAGAATGTTGCAAAGTACTGGAAGAGGAAAGCTCTTTACAGTGAAGGTGAGAAGGACATGAATTCACTCAACTATTGCACTCACTGCCAAATGAGTGGTCACTGGATCAGGAAATGTTGGAATTTTCACCCCAAACTTTGTTGCACACCAAGCAAGAAGCCCACACAAGAGCCCATGTAGTTGGAGGCTTGATCCAAGTGGATCCTCCTCAGTCGAAAAAAAATGGCCAAAAATCAAAGTGTCGAGAATTTGACAAAAGAAACACAAAGTTAAAGATCTCGACGAGAGCTTTCCAACGACACAAATGACAACTCAAATGGACTCCAGATATCAAAGTTATGGAGTTCTAAAATTTTCGGCAAACAGACAAATCTAGCAAAGTTGATTGTGCAGTCCGTACAGTACTGATGTCAACATGTTGATGTGGTAGCACCATAGGCTGTCACGTGTCACATGTTTTTGGTAATTTCGAGGGTCCAAGTGGACAAGTAAAAATGTGCCATGTGGCAGTCGTACGAATGCCACATGGAAATATGGAAGCTGACACTACAGTCTGTACAGTGTTGATGTCAACATGCTGATGTGGAAGCACCACAGACTGCCATGTGTCAGGTGGATTTAGCCTTTTCAGGGGTCCAAATGGACCAGTAAAATTGTGCCACATGTTATCCATATGGATGACGTGGTAGTATGGCAGCTGATGTGTCGGTTGACTGGGTAGTATGATGGATGATGTGGTGTTGACTAGATCGTTGACTAGGTTGTTGATGGGGCACCATATGCTGTCTGAGCAGGCATGTGGTGTTGATTATGCGAGTGATTGAGAACCATGTGAGCCAATCACAGGATGCCACGTGGCAACCCATAGTTTCCCAATGAGGGCTAAGGATAAAACATTTTGTTTAAAAAAAAATGGCACAGTCGGACCGACCATGATTTGAACACTGGACTTCCAAGTGGCGGGCGCATAACAACCTACGGCTAATCACCATATCGATGGCAATAGTTGGAACGTTTGGCAGAGTTTTTTTACTTCAGGGGAATTAGTTACAGTGGATGCCAAAAAGGGGAGGCTCGTAGGTTTGACCTCCAAGCCTCCTTCGATATAGCCAAACGCTTAACCACTGCACCAATGGCGCTTATTGGTAAATCCGCCCAATCAAAATTTATTTAAAGTACAAAAATTTCCATCTGATGGAGTTACAGGCGTGGGCCTGTTTTGGCACTTTTTTCAAGATTTGCAAGCATTTAATGCAGGAGGTACGACCTATTTAGCACATAGATCGAGGCAGAGAGCCCATGGGGGGTCCATAAGTGACAGTGACATGATGGTACAAAAGTATAGTCATTTTTGCACGATTTTTCGAGTTGGATTCAATGTAGTAGTTTGTTTTGTGATCTGAGCAGTGGAATTTGAGGGCTATGGCCAAACCCATGTTTGATTGACATGCTTTATGAGGCAGAGTTACACTCTTCAGAATATAGCCAAGTTTGCAGTCAAAAGTTGCAGAATGACGAGACAAACCTGCCGGTGTTGTGTATGTTGAGTTTTGAGCCACATATTGAGTGACTTTGTGAAAAAACCAATGTAAGTATCATTAATTTATGATTTTGCCTCTTTTTGGGAATTGTAAGAGGATATAAATGTGTTTGTAGATTCTGGTGGTCTTTGATGCTGCAGTAGGACAATGAGATCTGAAATTTGTAGGGAATTATTGCCATATGGTAAAGTGGAAAATGGAAAAACCAAGGGATATTGAAAACTTTGATATATGTTTCCCTTTTTATAGTGGATTTGGAGACCATAGAGTCTTTCAATAAGTGCTTGTATTCGACATCCTGACTTAGCCATGTGCATTTTTTTATGGTGGAATTTGAAGGCCATGGTGTCTTCCACTAATGCACTTTGATGGAAATTGTAATTTTGAAGTTTTCGTTGCACATGTTTGAAGTAGAGTTCGGAAACCATAGAGTTTCACCACTAGTGCACAATTGGGTGCTTGAAAAATTAATGTTGAAACATTGTGAAGGTTTTTTGTAGCCACTCTTTAGTGATGATGAGAGTGAGAGGCATTTTGTTCTATGCCTAAAAATTTGTTAAGCCTTGTTGGAAACATTGCAATGGATCTTGGTGCCAATGTTGAGTGAGAGGCATTATTTTTTCCTAGGCCTGTTTTGGAAATCATTGTAAACTTGTCCATGAGTGTTTTATAAACTCTTGGAAAGTATGGTCTTGCTTTGAAATTTGCAAAATTATGATCATGTATTAACAACTACAGATTTGCATTGATGCAAGTGTTAGCTTCGACATCCTCATTCTGAAGTACAAAGGTGAAGGAGAAGAAGGGTGCGGCCTTTCCGAGACATTTGTTATGCAGAGCAAGAAATCAACTACATATTTGCATTGATGCAAGTGTTGTCATCGACATCCTCATTCTGAAGTACAAAGTTGAAGGAGAAGAAGGGTGTGGCCTTTTAGAGACATTTGTTATACAGATCAAAGAATCAACTATAAATTTGCATTGATGCAAGTGTTGGCATCAAAATCCTCATTCTTAAGTACAAAGGTGAAGGAGAAGAAGGGTGTGGCATGTCAGAGACATTTGTTATGCATATTGAGCAGTGGGGAAGTGCATCGTGGAGTGTAAGACTCTTCCTAGAATCTTATTGTGGTGATTCAAGTTACAGTTTTCGCTTTATACTTTTGGAGGACCAAAAGTTATTTTTGTAGGGAGGTATGATCCAAGAGGATCTCCACATAAGGATTAAATACTTTACACACCATGGAGAAGATTATTAAATTGTTGATTGATGATAGGTGACAAATTTTAAAAGAATGATTAATGACCCATTTAAAATTGTAAAATTGATTAATACTTTAAATTAGTGTGAGAAGCTCATGCATTATTTATAATTGGAAAAGTGACTAATACTTGGAGTGAGTTGAATTATTCATGTATTTTTCATTTAATTTGTAAAAAGGGGAAATTAGTTGTGTGAGAATCTGTTAGCGTCAGAAGTCACTCCTGGATTGCGACAGGAGCGGAGCCCAATGCCCATCAGTTTTATGTCACGATAAGTTTAATGGATGATCAAATGGTTAGAGACCCAAGACATAATCACTCTAGCTCAGGGACCAGGCCTGGTATGTAAAGAACAAAGGAGGTCTTGATCTAACTTCAGTCAGTGGGTTGATTGTAAAATGAGCGGGTGGAAGACTTGGTGGGAGGAGTGAGCAAAACTACCTCAGGCAACAGGCCTTTCAGGAGTTTGCAGAAGAAAAACTCTAAATGCAAGATCCTCTTGGTTCAGAGTTTCGGGGAACTGAAAAGGTGACTTGACTGGATCCTCCAATTCCAAGTCATTCAGTGTTGAGGAAATCACAAGACCGATTAGAGACAACACAACTGTTACAATGATCCAACCTACACCATCCTATAACAACTATAACTCTACTGGATCCTCCAATTCCGAGCTGTTCTAACACAGTGCAAACAAAGATATGAAAGAAACTGACATTCATAAGGCAAGAAGTCTCAAGAGTCAATGCATAACCAGAATAACCAGTGCTTCATTAAAGCTTTTACAATCGGGAGCCTTGCTCAACCATCGATCCTTACAAAAATAGAAAAACTGAGTATATATACTCAGAAAAATTCACCCCAACCGAGGTGTCCAAGACTTTCAGGATGGGGCGTCTCTTCATTCAAATCTGGCCTGCACTCCTCTGTCATACACCATCTTAACTCTGCATGGCTCATGCTAAGGGGTAGTTGAGCCCTTAAATGATGGATTAGCGTGCGCAGGCTTCCCTGGTGAGTCGAGGACTCGGCATGGATTCTATGGAAAAACCAATACAGAGGACCATCTCTGGCAGACTTCCTGTCGGGACATCCATACATTGCAATTAATGACTGAGGCAAGGTTTCAACCACCCCCTCTCTTCTTCATTCACTTCGAGCAGGTATCAGGATTGAGATCAAGTCGAACTGGCACCTGGAGAACACGGTGCCCCCTTTCTGAAACTCAACTCGGCACTTTTGGCCCCCTTTGTACAGCTCTTTCCTTTCCCCCAAGTGACCACGGGCCGCGACCCTGTGCTTTTCCTCAAAGGCGCTTTCGGCGCTTCGGGGTTCGGGGTTTCGAGATGTGAAATGCCAAGGAGCCCTTACCCTTTGAACTCCTGAATACCGACATGACTTGATCGCGCACCACATGTCCTTTTGGATGGATGACTAAGATTACGTCTTCGGCGCTTTCACTATGAACATCCTGAAAGGCCCCACCTGTGGCTTAGATCTTGCGCCGCGTGTCCTTCTGATGAACGGTCCCGATCCTCTCGGCAATACTGTGGGCCCGGGTCTGAGACGCCTTCGACACTTCGCGTCTCAGGGATAGGAAGAGGCTGCTCCTTGTGCCTCAAAGTCGCAATGGGCGAAAAGGCAAGGAGCCTAATCGTGCACCACGTGTCCCTTTTGGATGGACGACCGAGACTGCTCCGTGATACTGTGGGCCCGGGTCCGGGACACCTTCGTCACTTCGCGTCTCGGGGATAGGAAGAGGCTGCTCCTTGTGCTTCGAAGTCGCGATGGGCGAAAAGGAGAGGAGCCTAATCGCGCACCACGTGTCCCTTTTGGATGGACGGTTGAGACTGCTCCGTGATACTGTGGGCCCGGGTCCGGGACGCCTTCGACACTTCGCGTCTTGGGGATAGGAAGAGGCTACTCCTTGTGCTTCAAATTCGCGATGGGCGAAAAGGCGAGGAGCCTAATCACGCACCACATGTCCCTTTTGGATGGATGACTGAGACTGCTCCGTGATACTATGGGCCTGGGTCTGGAATGCCTTCGGCACTTCGCGTCTCGGGGATCCCGGTTGCAAAGAAAAGCGTTTCAAGGTCGCGATGGGCGAAGTGGCAACATAGCCTAATCGCGCGCCATGCGTCCCTCTGGATGGACGGTCCTGATCATTTGATGAATGTAATATAAGCGCTATCCATTGTGCTAATCATGGTGCAACTCTATTAACTGCGATTTCCCGCCGACTGTCGATCTGCTTCACCAATTGATCCTTGCCGTTGAAATCAGACTGCTCGCTCGCTTGATTTTAAAACCCAAAATGTACTTCTCCTGTGGGATGCACTCAACGCTTAGGCTGCGGCCTTGGACTAGAATGCATTTGATGGGTTTCCACACCCCATTTCTTCGCATTCTACATCAAGGGTCTGAAATTGGGAAAAACACCCCGCTTGCAAGAATTGGTGCTAACAGAATCCACCTCACAAATTAGTTTCATAGTTTTAAGGGGAAGTTGGGAGTCTTATGAGTTGGTTTGGGATTCTTTCTCATTTTATCACAAGTGGTTTCCTAGTCTCAAGGGGAAGTTAAGTGTCTCATAGTTTGGTTGAGATGCTTTCTCATTTTTGTCCTTGAGTTGTTATTTAGATCCTAAATTTGTGGATCTTGTCTTTGTGAATTATGGAGAGAGTGAAACTATATAAATTCCTTATGTAAGAATTAGGGAGGCCCTTTGAGGCCCTTGAGGAGCCCTTGTAGGAGAAGAAGTTGTTGATGATTACAACTGCATGAGACATTCTCCAGGACACAAACTGATTGAGTCGATCTGAGAGAGAGCCCCTGAGATGGGTGTGTGGTTCCTATCTGAGACAGAATTGGAATGTAGTGATGACCTCCTCCTTATAGAGAGTTGAAAAGAGCTCCAGATGATTCTCCTATGTAATGTAGTGAGAAAGAAGATCTGCTGAGTTGGACGTGCATGTGGCTGAGAACAAGGTGAACATGTGAATTCCCATAGAGTTGGGTGCATCTTCATAAGATAGAGATGAAGACGATGTATTAGCCTCCTCTTAGCAGAGAGTTGAGATGATGAACTCTAGATGACTCTTCTATGTAATGTAGTGGGAAAGAAGATCTGTTGAGTGGACGTGCCTATGGATGAGCACATGTGAAAGTGATCCTAGTGGCTGAGCACTAGTGGGTGTGGTTCTCCTGTGAGACGCAGTGAGATAGAGATATGGACATCCTTATGGATGTGCCCCTAGTGTTTGAGCACTAGTGGGTGTATGAGATCCCTTGCTATATTTTTCAAGAGTCAGACCTGCCTGTAACCCTAATTGTAATGTAAAGGGCACAGGTCGGCCCCACCTTAATGTAATTGATAATTAATGTAAAAGATAATTAATCTGGTTAATATTAATTATATTGTGAGATAGAGAGGTTGGCCTTGTTGTGCCAATAGACACTTTTGTTGACAGGTCAAGTCTAATATAAGTAAAGGTAAATTCCCCATTGAGGAATCATATCTTTTGTGTGAGTTTGGAAATTTCAGCAAGTACATCTTCTTGGGAAAAGTGCACACTTCTATTGGGCGCTAGTCTTCTAGGGTTTGCAAGCACCCTTTTGTGTGCTAGGTTTTCTTGGTGGTGAAGGTCTTTCTCTTGAAGAATATAGCAAAGGATTGGCTGGGTTTTCTTCCCTTGTTGAGAAGGGTTTCCCAGGATACTTCTTGTGTACTTGTGCATGGTGTTTCTTCTTGTGATCTTGGTTGTTGCAACATAATTGGTTATGGTTTAAGTAAAATGCTAAAATTGAATGAAATTCATGCTTAAACCTTACCTATTGAAAAATAAACATGGTATCAGAGCATAGGTCTTGAAGGACCCATTTCACAAGCATATACCAATCTCCTCTCTTTTCTACAGAACCGTATGACCCTCCTAGGGTTTCTAGAAAACTCGTACGACCCTCCTTTCTGAGGTGTTTCAGCCCTTAATACTTGAAATTTGGGGATAATTTTAGCATAGGAGAATATGGCCTCCTCCAGTGCACCTCCAGAGACTCTCAGAGTGAAATTCCGGGCATTTTGAATTTTTGGCCCTAGGGTTTCTAGGGTTTTGCTAATTTCTGGAGAAATTTCAGAATTAGGGTTTATGCAACTCATTGAAGGAGCTCTTTAGCTCACCAGTGTTCTTCTATCTTTCAAAGGCTTATTGTTGAAATTCATAAGTCCAATAAAACCTAAAAGTGCTAGCCTAGCCTAGCCGTTAGGTTTTCTAGCCCAGTTGACAAGGGTTTGTGAAGAATCTAAAATTATGATGTACAAAACTATGATGGAAGATAAGCTTGATGGATCAAGCAACTTCGAGTTCCTGGAATACAAGACTTCAGAGGAAGGCTTATTGTGGATGATACAAAAAGGTGACACTATGACTACCCTCTTCATGAAGATGTCAAAAGGACAAAGATCAACCAGGTGCCATTGAAGTAATCATATCAACACCCTCAAGTATGCACTTGTATATATATTATTTGTATCATTGTCATGAGGGAAATTGCAGGAGGAAGGAACCTTTTTTGCTGAAGTCATGGATCTAGAAGGATCTTAGTGCATTTAGAGGAACAACACACTAGAAGTGAAGACTCCAGATTCGATTGTTTTAATTGTCATTCCTCTAACCTATATTTCTAAAGTTTGCTACATTACAAGTAGGTGTTGTAGATGCGACAACAATCCTTAAATTTTTTTGATTCTAGAGATGCACTCATTATTCTCCTTTAGGAGATATTCTTGTTTTGGTTCCTCTTGTTTTCTTGTTCCAGATAGGTTAACAACAAAGGAAGATGTTTATCCTTCAGAGGGAGTCAAAACTATTTGAGAAAGAGGAAGAATAGAACCATCATTGAGGAAACCAATGCAATAATGCATGATCATAATATTTCTATGATTCCATGGATAGAAACATGCATGACATAGTATATGTTTAGAACAAGAGTCTTCACCGGACTTTGAAAGACATAACTCCCGAAGAAGCCTTCACCGGAGTGAAGCCTGAGATTGAACACTTCAGGATATTTGGGTGCCTGGTGTATTTTCATGTACCCAAAGAGAATAAGTCCAAGCTAGACCCTTTAGGGAGAAAGGATATGTTTATGGGATAACAATGAATCTTCGAAAACATTTCAGATTGACATCCCTGGTTAGAGACAAATTGAGACAGCATAGATGTTGTCCTTGAAGAAGAAATAGCCTTTCAAAGATCCAGAGAATCTTGGATGGAGATTGACAGTGAGACAATACCTTCTCCCCCTTCAACATTTCATAGGGAGACAAACATTATTCCAGTTGATCCAGTTGCTCCAGTTAATATGTTCAGAGATATTGCAATAGGGCATAAAAGGCCTACCTAGGCTCACTCTGTAAGAGGCAGAGAAACATACAAGCTTCTCAAGGCACATCCCGAGAAAACAAAAAGATTTTTCGAGCTACTCTTCAGCCATGAGCCAAATCATTGATTATGAGCCTTCTTGTCATACAGAAGCAACATGAGAATGGGTATGGAAAGATGTCATAATAGAAGAATACCAATATATCTTAAAAGAATGATGTATAAGATATTGTTCAGAGACCAGAAGGGAAGTCTGTGATGACTTCCAAGTGGATCTATAAGATCAAGCATGCAGTTGATGGAAGTGTCGATAAATACAAAGCGAGATCTATAGCCAGAGGTTTCTAAAAAACATAGGGAGTTGTCTATGATGAGACACTTGATCTACTAAGCCCTATACACTTCCATCCGTACTACCATCCATGAGTTGGAAACTATATCAAATGGATGGATTCTTGATGAGTTTGGGTTTCAACAAGAGTTTTGATGATCCAAACCTATATTATTACAGTGTTGGTGATGAGAGCCGGGTTTGATGACTTATTCAGAAAGCCCTGTTGTTGGATACAAGTAAGCTTTGAATTTTGATTTCGAGATGAAGGATCTGAGTATGATGCACTACTTCTTGGGACAAGAAGTAGGACAGAGGACCGATGAGATTTTTCCTGAGTCAAGGAAAACGTACAGTGGGAATATTAAAGAAGTTCAGTATGACAGAATGCAAAACCACCATGATGGATTTGAAGAAAATGAATGATGATGATTCAAATGAGATTGATCCACAACTGATTGGATCATTGATGTATATGGTTAACACCAGACCTGATTTATGCTATGAAGTGAATGTGCTTAGTCAACCCATGAGTCAACCGAGACAGACTCACTGGATAGCAGTAAAGCATGTATTGAGATATAGACGAGGCACAGTTGGATATGGCCTGAGATATGACTCTAGTGTGAACTTGAGTTTGCAGGATATGCCAATATAGATTGAGCAGATAGTACAATGGACCAGAAGAGAACATCCGGTTGTTGTTTTACCATGAAGGTTGTCATGGTTTCCTGGTGCAACAAGAACCAAAGCTCTGTGGCCTTGAATACCATAGAAGCAGAGTATATAACATTGAGTGTGCAAAGCAGTGTGGCTTCATAATCTCTTGACAGATTTACTAGATCATGACATAGATTCTATGATGATAACTAGAGTTGTGTGTAAAGCTCTTTGAGAACCCGATGTTTCATGATAGATCAAAACACTTTGAGATAAAATATTAGTATATCAAAGACATGATGTAGAGGAAAACATCACACGTGTTGTACCTTCCTACACATGAGAATATTGTAGACATATTCACCAAATTGGCTTGGTGAAGAATGCCTCCCCAGTTGAGAGGGAGTGTTGATGACTACAACCAAGACAAAGTTCGAAGTACTTCCGTGTGAGACTTGGACTGATGAAGAATGCCCCCCTAGTTGAGAGGGAGTGTTGATGATTGTAGTTGCTTGAGACATTCTCCAGGTCACAGACTCATTGATTCGACCTGAGAGAGAGCCCTTGAGATGGGTGTGTGGTTCCTATCTGAGACAGAACTAGAACGTAGTGATGACCTCCACCTTACAAAGAGTTGAGAAGAACTCCAAATGATTCTCCTGTGTAACGCAGTGAGAAAAGATATCTGCTGAGTTGGACGTGCTTGCGGATGAGAACAAGGTGGATGTGTAAATTCCCATAGAGCTGGGTGCATCGTCATGAGACAAAGATGAAGACAATGTATTAGCCTCCCCTGAGCAAAGAGTTGAGATGATGAACTCCAAATGACTCTCTTGTGTAATGCAGTGGGAAAGAAGATCTGTTGAGTGGATGTGCCTTTGGATGAGCATAGGTGAAAGTGATCCTAGTGGCTGAGCACTAGTGAGTGTGGTTCTTCTATGAGACGCATTGAGATAGAGATATGGACATCCCTATGGATGTGCCCCTAGTGGCTGAGCATTACTAGGTGTATGAGATCCCTTGATATATTGTTCAAGAATCAGACCTGCCTGTAACCCTAATTGTAATGTAAAGGGAACAGGTCAGCCCCACCTTAATGTAATTGATAATTAATGTAAAAGATAATTAATCTAGTTAATATTAATTATATTGTGAGATAGAGAGGTTGGCCATGTTTGCGGGGTGAAAACATTGATGTATTAATTGCGTTGTAGTACTTTCCCAACCATTTAATTTGTCAATCTAGGTTCGTAGACTTATGAAGTGCACACACTATATGTACAAGACTAAAGTAGAACTAATCTAATCTAATTTTCTGAAATCAAATTAATCTAGGAAAGCATTGAAACACTAACTAGGAAAGCAAGAAATTGCATAAGGGAAAAACAATACAACATGTGAAGAGTTGAACGACAATTGACATATGTGAGCTCACACAATAAATCAATCTCAAATTATATTACAAGGATCAAATGACAAAGCATGAAATAATAACAATGAAAGAATCAAAGCCAAGAATCCCCTTCTCTTAATTACAAGACTAAATTATGAATTACATGCCTCCCCCCCTTAGTGAAGAGAGAACACTCTCTTATATACATGAAAGTCTTGAAGATAAGATAAGAGTGTCATAATTACATATTCACTATCCTCTCAACCACTCTCAACTACTTTCCCATTATTACAAGATACGATCCCTTCAAATACTCCACACATCTCTCACATATCTTAGATAAGATATGCCAACCAAATCTTCCATGATCTTCTCCTTGAGAATAGGCTTGAATAATTATCTCCTTGAAATGGTGGAGGAGATATACGTGAATTCTTTTGAATTAAACCTTCACATATTCCTACACATTACAAAGCTCACATATATTTGAGATATTAGTGAAAACATGTTAATTTCTAATATTTAATCACAAATTTGCTTATAATACTAAAATGAATAAAGTGGAAAATAATAATGTGAAACCCAAATGTATTTATGAAAATGGTATGATGGAAAGTTAATGGGACGATGAAATGTAAGGAATAGTGAAGGGAAAGGTGGATGAAAATGCGACATTTCTGAGTCCTAACACTGTTGTGCCAATAGACACTTCTGTTGACAGGCAAGTCTAATATAAGTAAAGGTAAATTCCCCATTGAGGAATCATATCTTTTTTGTGAGTTTGGAAATTTTAGCAAGTACATCTTCTTGGGAAAAGTGCGCACCTCTCTTGGGCACTAGTCTTATAGGGTTTGCAAGCACCCTTTTGTGTGTTAGGTTTTCTTGGTGGTGAAGGTCTTTCTCTTGAAGAATATATCAAAGGATTGGCTTGGTTTTCTTCCCTTGTTGAGAAGGGTTTCCCAGGATACTTCTTGTGTACTTGTGCATGGTGTTTCTTCTTGTGATGTTGGTTGCTACAACATAATTGGTTATGGTTTAAGTAAAATGGTAAAATGGAATGAACTTGATGCTTAAACCTTTCCTATTGAAAAATCAATAGAAGCAAGCAATCATGCTTGTAGTTTGTAAGCCCCTTGTTGGGAGAGTTGATCCCCTTTATTGGGAGAAGATTATAGCCCATTTCTATAAAGGAGAATCAACCCCTATTTGGGAGAAGCAATAACAAACGATGCGTTGTTGTACCGGGCCTAGAGACGTATCTAGGACATCTAGTGATCTCTGTTAACACATCAATGTCAAATTATATGTGTGAGTTTTAATTGCATTCTCGCTTGATAAAGTAGAGATTTAATTACACATATGCACATAATTATGACCATTTTCTCATGTTCACATGCAATTAATCATCAACAAAATATATTCATCGTAGAAATTTTGTAGAGAAATATCTCACAGATATTCTCGGATCAAATTCTCTTCAAAAACAATTGAGAGACCCTTCTCCCAAATCACCTCAAATAGATTATAACAAATTTGAGAGAGGTTGATCTATTATAATCCGTATCTATGACAAACAAGTGTATATCAAGCATAATGAATATGAAAATATCTACCTCATTCATGACTTCATTCCACTTAATGAATTTAGGGGAAAAAAATCAGTAGTGTGTTCACTCAATGGGAGTCTAACACTCCATGCTTGACCCGTTTTAGTGAATGCAAACAAACAACAATAAGTTATTATGGAAAATTTATTTCTTCATCTATAGATGCCTTGTTTTTCTTTGTGGTTGAGGAGGAGGTCATTCCCATGTCCATGGAGATCCCTTTGAAACCTTAAGTGGGTGTGGATTATTATATTGATCCTGGTCCATATACAATGGTGAGGAAGGAATCCCACATTAATCCTAGATCTTCCACCCTTAATGATTTGCGCCCTCCATCTGTTGACAAGGGAGATAGGGTGCTAGTGAGTGTTCAATATCCCTCACTTTTAGTTGAGAATGTGGAGGTGCATTCAAACTCTAACTCAGAGCCTCTTCTTTCTACCAGGTTTACAGATAAGCAATCTATGCCAAATTCTAGTAACACCTAGGTGAACTTACTAAATCTTGAGGAAGACTTCAATTTTTCATGAGTTACAACAAAGAATATGAGTAGGGTCATCAGAACCTCAATCATACTGGGATTATTTTGTATTTTTGCACTAGATGACAGATGAAGAGGCCTTTAAAAAAAGGATGATATTGAAATGGGGACTAAGGAGATATCCTTGAAATCATGTTGGGGCTTGAAAATCTCTGCCTCCTCTTCAAATCTGATATCGGTGTGCCAAACCTCCTTCAATATGGCACTTATAAAAATGTTGGTTTGTCAACTTATGTACCATATTAGGGCTTTGAATTCAACCCTTATGACCAATTCAAGTGCACTACCCCTTATGGACTGAGTTCTTAAGGTTTCATGCATATATATGCCCTTTTGTGGATTTATTAACCCAATGATTCAGTAAAGTTTTGATTCTAATGGTCATCATAATTCCTTCAAATCCAACCCATAGATCTACATTCAAGTATATATGAAGTCGAATCTTCCTCCATTCATCTTAGCTTTCACCACTAATGGGGTGTGCTATTAGAAATTCTTCTACTTTAAACTTATGAATGCTTACTTTTCCTACTAAGCAAAAAATAATCTCATCTTTGAATGCCCCCATCATAAACCTAAGCTAGAATAACCTAAGGAGAAATTGTCTCCCAAGCCATATTCCATCATCTAGCTTAGTCCCACAATTTTCTCCTAACTTGGTTCCTTGGAAAGATGTGTCACTTCCCAAGGAACCTCAACCTTCACCAACTAAGACTAGTAGCCAATTCAAAACCTCTTCCCATTCTTCAATGGTAGCCCAGCCTCAGCCTCCTACTCCAGGGGCTATGGATATTAAAGATAGATGGACAATTCAAATGAGTAAGTGGAAGGATCCAAAATCCCCTTCTTGGGTGGAACAACAACTTAGGGAATCAAGGCCTAAGTTACGTCCTAAATCCTACAAGGATGTGGCTATGATATCACTTGAAATGCATGGCTTCTAGTTGGGTGATTTTGTGTTCAACAACAATTCTAGTAGCATGAGCATGGGGTTAATCCATAAATGAACCTTTATGTCATGTCTTGGAACATTAGAGGGATGACTATCCTAAGTCTGAAGATGTATGCTAGTGATATGATGCAGAAAGCCAAACCTAATGTGATTTTCCTTCAAGAGGTCAAGTTTCTTAGTTTTGAGCTGTAATGCTTATGAATTACTGTTGGAAGGTCCCTAATGCTAATGTGATAGTGAACATCATAAGGATGACTATACTAAGTCAGAAGATGTATGCTAGTGATATGATGCAGAAAGAAAAAGCTAATGTGATTTTCCTTCAAGAGGTCAAGTTTCTCAGTTTTGAGCTGTAAAGCTTATGAATCACTGTTGGAAGGGCCCTTATTGGTCTCTAGAGCACTCCCAAAGAAGTGGTGGTGTGGTAATATCTCTCTCATCATTTTTTCAAAGTTTTGTGGCTGGGCATGGATTTGAGCCCTCACACAAAATCATGTGGGTCATGGTTTGTTACAAGACATATTGTTGGGGTTTGGTTCCATATATGCACCCAACTCTAGTATTAATAGGTGAACTCTTTGGGATTGGATGGCTTCCTCTCTCCTAGCCACGGAATGGATCATCAATGGTGATTTAAACATTGTTGAATGGTTAGGGAACTGAAACAATGGTGTTGGCACTATTATATCAAGTTTGGAGAAACATGCATGGTCTTGTTCTAACATTGCTTTATAGGCATTTGAACTTAACTGAAGAAAGAAGGATTTCCAATATCACAGTGGTTAGATCACGTGGTTCAACTTCATTTAGGACAAAGACAAATTTTAGGTGTGACTAGATTGATTCTATGGGCCTACAAATGGGTTGATATTCTCTAGGAAACTCTTTCCAGCCAATGTGTTGATCAACACTACAACATCTGATCACCCACCTATTCATAATATCATCTCTCTTAGGCACCATGATGATTCTCCTCCTATATTCATTCAATTTGAATGTTTTGCACCTACAATATCTTGATTTCATAGATTTAGTCCACTGGGTTTGGAATATTTCCCCTTGACCACAAGATCATATAAGATGGTTGATCTAGTCGGTTGCTTCTCTTATTGTTGTAGAATCAATTTAATGCAAGGATGGGGATGATTGATTTCTCATAAATGAAAGAAATAGTTGAAGGAGGGTCAAAATTAGCTTAAGGAGGTTTGAGCATTATTGAAGGATGATTCACACAATACCTTTCTCTAAGAGGAAGCAACGCAATGGGAGATTGTTGTTTGCAGAGAGGAGGAGTATATTGCTAGGGGTGCTAGGTTTCATGTTCACTTGAAATGGATTAATGAAGGGGATGTAGGTTCCAAATTCTGTTTTGATTATTTAAAGCACAAAGTATTTGTTGATTGAATCCTTGGGCTTCATTGGGAAGATTAGACATTGGAAGAAGATACCTCCAGATTAGAGAATTACTTGGATCACATTTTCATTGAATTTTCTCACCTTATTTTCCTTTTGATATTGTTTTAGAAGCTAGGTGAGCCTACTAACAAGTGATCTCCAAGAAGGTTAGTGTGCTATATAAGGATTTATTTGAATCCCTTTCCAATGTGAAGAATGGAAATTCACTCGACATTGATGGGTTTCCCTGTGATTTTTTCAAGTCAATGTGGGATACAGTTGGTGGGGATCTTAGCTACATGGCTAATGAGACCTTTTTTTTTGGTAACGTGACAACCTCTCTAAATCAAGGGGTTATAATTTGATCTTGAAGAATGCACCCCATGACACTATTGAAGGATGAAGGTGCATTACTATTATTAGTGTCTCCTACAAGATTTGGCTAAGGCCCCTACACTTAAAATGTGAAGAGTATCTTTGCAGATAATCAATGAGGAGTAAATAAAATTCATCCAAGGCATGTTTTTTCTTGATATTTTTATTTATTCTTGGGAGGATATGGAGTGGGTTAGAGAGATTTGGCATGACCCTTTGTTTTGAAATATTGATTTTGACAAAGCATATGATAGGGTTGATTGGTCCTTTATTAAAAATATTCTTGAATGCATTGGATTTGGCTCCAATTGTGTTGTTATGATGAATACCATTGTCTCTAATGCCTCAAATTTTATTTCTATATTGAATGCACCCTAATTGATCATATTCCACTACATTGCTTGATCAAACAAGAGTGCCCTCTTACCCTTTATTTTTATGTTTTAGTTGTTGGTGTCCTAGGGGACTTGTTGGAATTGGCTAGGAGTCTAAAATGGTTAATATCCATTTTCCCATGAATTTCTTCTCTCAATTCAATTAGATTATAATTTGGTGAAGGCTATTAGGGGTTGCTTGGACATTTTTTGCAATGGTTTTAGGGTAGTGGGTAGTGAACAAACAACTAGCTATTAGTTGGTTGGGATTGAGGCAAAGCTTCTCATTTTGAAGTATAATGACCTTCCCTCTGTAGGAAATCTTATATTGGTTTCATGAATTCTTTAGGCTTCCCACATTTACTGCTTCTCCTGCTAACCCTCAAGTAAGGAATTATGCTCAAGGAATGATCCCAGTGGATATTGGTGGCCACCCACCTTTTCCAGCTGGCTCAAAACAACTTTCTAGCATTTTTGATAATTTACTATTTTTAGCAGTTTTTCGGGTCCTGAACTTCCGGAGCCGTTTTGAGGCCCTAAACAACGTTTTTGGGGTATGTTGCGGTTGCAAAATTTTACCATGAAATTTTGTGCAACTGTTGTAGTCCTCAGACAGATCTTTCCAATGGGCTATCATACGCCTAAAACGAATATCGTATGCAAAAGTTACGACCTCGAGAAGTTGATGTACTTACTTACCCAAACGTGGCCCACATGACTTTTGGCACTTCATCTCCTAGGGTTAGGTTTTTGGATGTTTAGGGTTTTTGAAAATCCTGTTTATTGTAAAAAGGATTTGAGATCCTCATTGTAATATTCTTCTTATGAATGAGCGCAGTTGTCACATCTCTTCTCAGAGATAAACCGCCACCATTCCAACAAGCTTGTTTTCCGCTGCATTTTACAGTTTCAACTTATTTCCTTATTGAATAAAAAACTAGTTTTACTGTATCTCTGTTAGTCTGTGTTAAGCATATGGTAATAATCTGTAGTCATTTCATTCTGCTCATAAAATCTGGATCAGTAGTATCAGAGTGGTCTACTCCTTTTTGTCTTAATGCATGTCCCCAATGAGGTCGGAGTATAAAGAGTTGGGTCTCGAGCTTGTTTCTCTTGAGGACAAAATCTGTCGCACACCCAAGCGACCTCTCATGGAAAGAGAAAAAAAATATGATAGGCCAAGAGATCCTTTCAAACTATTGATTGAGGAATCCCTCACACAACAAAGGAACTAGATAATGGATAATTTGCGCAGATCCTTCAGCGGCTACCAATAGGCGATGCATCTTCTTCGAGCGGAGGCACCGCCCCCTTCAAGGTACAAATAAACTTCGATATTCCTATATTTGAAGGTCAGATAGACGCAGATGCTGTAGACAAGTGGTTGAATCTACTAGAAGGGTATTTTTCTGTCCATAACTTTTCGAATAGAGAAAAGATTACTTTATGCGCTCCTTAAATCCATTCCCCATGTCAAAGATTGGTGGGAAACTTTCTGTGAGCAAAAGGAAACATAGGAACCCTCATTATTTACAGTCACGACCACCTGGGAATCCTTTAGGGATGCTATTAAGGAACAATAATACCCTGTCGGAAGTTATGACGACTTGTATACCAAATGGACCACACTGCGGCAAGAAAGAGACCAAGTAGTGCCAGATTTCACAAATATCTTCCATACCTTGCGCACCAAACTGGGTATCAAAGATTCAGAGTGACATCTGGTTCTCAAGTATCGCGGTGCTCTGCATAGATACATCCAAACCGAAATGGAATTTCTAGGCATCTCATCCTTAGGCGCGGCCTACCGATATGCCGTCAAAATCGAGAAGAAGCTCAAGCAAAAGACACGACAATTTGGGCCAGGGAACCCCTCACAACAAAAGCCAGGAAAGGGCAGCCCCAACCCACAGAACAAAGGACAAAGAAAATATGGACAGTATCAAGACAACTAGTCCAAGCCACAAGCAAAGAAGGACTCCAGAAAGACAAAGAAAGATACCGGGAAGTGGTGTGACTTCCATAAGAGCCCTTGGCATAACACTACTGACTGTCGCTCAAAGCAGTCGTTGGTGGCCAAAGTGAAATCCACTAAATTAGATGCGAGTTTTGACTCTAAGTCAGAACCAGGAAGGGGAAGACAGATCATTGATGCAGAACCCAGTGCCACCGTTGCTACCACCAAGCTCCAACATGGTGAACCAGATGAGCCAGAAGAAGGAGAGCGCCTCTTCTATTCACAGATGTGGGTAAAAGGCACCCCGCTGCACTTCATCGTTGATAGTGGTAGCCAGAAGAACCTCATCTCAGCAGAGGTCGTCAAGCGGTTGGCCTTGCCGACAACGCCGCACCCACAACCCCACACCATTGGATGGCTCCGCCAAGGAAGCGATCTCCACGTCAGCCAACAGTGTTGACTGTCGTACACCATCAAGCCCTTCAAATACGAGGTATTGTGTGATGTTGCTCCTCTCGAAGTTTTTGATGTTCTTTTGGGCCAACCTTATTTATGGAAACGTCATGTTGTATATGAGTCTAGGCCTTGTAGTGTTATTATTACTTTGAACAGGAAATTGTAAAGGATACCCAAGGCTGTCCCACCTAGTGTTATTTCATTGATCTCTGCTAAGTAATGCAGGAAGGTCATCTCTCAGATGAGGAAGTTTGTCTTCTTCGTGATTCGCTCTTGGAATGAGAGAAAGATCACAACCACATCCAGGGTCTTTGCGGTCGACCTCTCCACACAGCAGAAAAAATTAGATAAGGTCGTGGAAGAATACTCGGATATCTTCTCCTCACCTACCGGGGTACCTTTGCACTGCCAGGTCAAGCACCCCATTGATCTGACCCCCGACGCACCACTGCCCAATGGGCCAGTCTATCGACATTCTCTGTTAGAGAATGAGGAGATCAAGCGACAGATCCAAGAATTGCTCCACAAGGGGCACATCTATCCCAGCTCATCACCTTGTGGAAGCCCAATCGTGCTAGTACAAAAGAAATATGGAACCTGATGACTTTGCATTGATTACCGGGCTCTGAATAAAATCACAGTCAGAAATCGGTACCCAATTCCTCAAATCGACGACCTCCTTGATCAACTCATGTGGGCCAAATACTTCAGTAAGATTGATCTGAAGTCTATTTACCACCAGGTCCTGATAGACCAGACAGATGTATGGAAGACCGCCTTCATGTCAAAGGAAGGCCTTTTTGAATGGTTGGTCATGCCCTTTGGTATAACAAATTCTCTAGCCACTTTCATGAGGATGATGGATGATATCCTGCAACCATTCACCAATACTTTTGTCGTGGTTTATCTGGATGACATTCTCATTTATAGCAAGACTTGGGACGAACACTTGCAGCATATTCAATAGGTTCTGCACACCTTGCAATAGCACAAGTTATACGCCAACTTGGAAAAATGCTCCTTCGGCATGGACAAGGTCCATTACCTAGGCTACATCATTGATCAACATGGCATACATGTGGATCCAGCCAAGATCCAAGTCATCCGTGACTGGCCATCCCCAACCACACTCATTGAGCTTCATAACTTTTTGGGCCTTGTCAATTTCTACCACAGGTTTGTGTTGGGATTCTCCCATATTGCATGGGCCCTCAGTCAAATAACCAGGGGTGTTGGTAAGGCAAAATTTGCGTGGGGTCGACCCCAACAAAAAACGTTCGATGATTTGAAGCAGCGCTTGTGCTCAGCCCCAATACTTTCACTACTAGGCCTGCAACAACCCTTTGATATTGAGACTGATACTTCAGACTATGTCATGGGTGCCATTCTCATGCAGCACGACCACCCCGTGGACTATCATAGTGAGACACTATCATACTACAAGCAATGCCATGATCAACATCAGGTGCCACATAAGTTTTAGGTGGGCGACAAAGTTTGGTTGCACTTGCAGAAAGAACGCCTTATAAGACACCATTGGAAGCTTCGCCCACTCCATTATGGGTCGTACACCATCACTAAGGTTGTGGGGGATAATGATTTTGAGCTCAACGTTCCTTGTTTCCTTGGACTGCACCCATTGTTTAACGTGGCCCTCCTTCAGCCTTATTTCCCACCTTTATTGGACACCTCAGACGTAGCAGAACAACTGACACCAAAAGAGCTCAACCCCGACTAAATACAACAGGCATCTAGTGATCAGATTGTGGACACATAGATCAAGGGCACTCAACAACAAAGGATCCAACTTTATCAATTCGTTAAAGCAGGGCAACTCCTGCACCAAGGCAAGTGGCTCACCTAGGGCCAAATTCATCAGAAATGTCCTCATCTGATGGGGGAACTCAACGCAATGGAGACCATTGCTTCCTAAGGAGGGAGGATTGATCCAGGTGGATATCGGTGGCCACCCACCTTTTCCAGCTGGCTCAAACTAGATTTCTAGCAATTTTGATAATTTACTATTTTTAGCAGTTTTTCGGGTCCTGAACTTCCAGAGCCGTTTTGAGGCCCTAAACGACTTTTTTTGGGGTATGTTGTGGTCACAAAATTTCTGCATGAAATTTTGTAAAACTATTGTAGTCCTAGGATAGATCTTTCCAATGGGCGATCATACGCTTAAAACGAAGATCGTATGCAAAAGTCACGACCCCGGGAAGTTGATGTACTGACTTACACAAATGGGGCCCACATGACTTTTGGTGCTTCATCTCCTAGGGTTAGGTTTTTGGATGTTTAGGGTTTTTGAAACTCCTGTTTATTGTAAAAAGGTTTTGAGAGCCTCATTGTAATCTTCTTGTTGCGAATGAGCGTGACCGTCACATCTCTTCTCAGAGATAAGCCACCACCATTCCAACAAGCTTGTTTTCCATTGCATTTTACAGTTTCAGCTTATTTCCTTATTGAATAGAAAACCAGTTTTAATTTATCTCAATTATTTTGTGTTAAGCATATGGTAATAATCTGTAGTCATTTCGTTCTACTCATAAAATCCAGGTCAGTGGTATCAGAGCGGTCTGCTCCTTGTCGTCTTAATGCATGTCCCCAATGAGGTCAGAGTACAAAGAGTTGGGTCTCGAGTTTGTTTCTCTTAAGGACAAAATATGTCGCACACCCAAGTGACCTCTCATGGAAGGAGAAAAGAAAGATGATGAGACATGAGATCCTTTGAAACTGTTGATTGAGGAAGACCTCACGCAACAAAGGAACGAGATGATGGATAATTTCACACAAATCCTTCAGCGGCTACCAATAGGCATCACATCTTCTTCGAGCGGAGGCACCACCCCCTTCAAGGTACAAATAAACTTTGATATTCCTATATTTGAAGGTCAGATAGATGCAGGTGTTGTAGATAAGTGGTTGAATCTACTAGAAGGGTATTTTTCTGTCCATAACTTTTCGAATAGAGAAAAGATTACTTTTGCGGTCCTCAAAGCCGTTCCACATGTCAAAGATTGGTGGGAAACTTTTTGTGAGCAAAAGGAAACAAAGGAACCCTCATTATTTACAGTCACAGCCACCTGGGAATCCTTTAGGGATGCTATTAAGGAACAATACTACCCTATCAGAAGTTATGACGACTTGTATACCAAATGGACCACACTGTGGCAAGAAAGAGATCAAGCAGTGCCAGATTTCACCAATATCTTCCATACCTTGCGCACCAAGTTGGGTATCAAAGATTCAGAGCGACATCTGGTGCTCAAGTATTGTGGTGCTCTACATAGATACATCCAGACCGAAATGGAATTTTTGGACATCTCATCCTCGGGCACGACCTACCGATATGTCATCAAAATCGAGCAGAAGCTCAAACAAAAGACGTGACAATTTGGGCCGGGGAACCCCTCACAACAAAAGCTAGGAAAGGGTGAACCCAACCCATAAAACAAAGGACAAAGAAAAGATGGATAGTATCAAGACAACAGTCCAAGACATAAGCAAAGAAGGACACCAAAAAGACAGAGAAAGATACCGGGAAGTGGTGCGACTTCCATAAGAGCCCTTGGCATAACACTGCTGACTGCCGCTCAAAGCAGTCATTGTTGGCCGAAGTGAAAGCTACTGAATCAGATGCGGGTTCTGACTATGAGTCAGAACTAGAAAAGGGAAGATGGATCATTGACGCAGAACCCAGTGCCACCATTACTACCACCACGCTCCAGCATGGTGAACCAGACGAGCTAGAAGAAGGAGATCACCTCTTCCATTCACAGATGTGGGTAAAAGGCACCCCGTTGCACTTCATCGTTGATAGTGGTAGCCAGAAGAACCTCATCTCAACAGAGGTCATCAAGCAGCTGGCCCTGCCGACAACGCCGCACCCACTACCCTACACCATTGAATGGCTCCGCCAAGGAAGCGATCTCTGTGTCAGCCAACAGTGCCGACTGTGGTACGACATCAAGCCCTTCAAAGACAAGGTATTGTGTGATGTTGCTTCTCTCAAAGTTTGTGATGTTCTTTTGGGCCAACCTTATTTATGGAAACATCATGCTGTATATGAGTCTAGGCCTCGTAGTGTTATTATTACTTTGAACAGAAAATTGTACAGGATACCCAAGGCTGTCCCACCTAGTGTTATTTCCTTGATCTCTGTTAAGCAATGCAGGAAGGTCATCTCTCAGACAGGGAAGTTTGTCTTCTTCGTGATTCGCTCTCAGAATGAGAGAAAGATCACAGCCACATCCAGGGTCTCTGTGACCAACCTCTCCACACAACAGAAGCAAGTAGATAAGGTCATGGAAGAATACTCGGATATCTTCTCCTCACCTACTGAGGTACCTCTACACTGCCAGGTCAAGCACCCCATCAATCTGACCCCCGACGCACCGCTGCCTAATGGGCCAGTCTATCACCGCTCTCTGTTAGAGAATGAGGAGATCAAGCGACAAATCCAAGAGTTGCTCCACAAGGGGCACATCCATCCTAGCTCATCACCTTGGGGGAGCCCAATCGTGCTGGTACAAAAGAAAGATGGAACCTGGCGACTTTGCATTGATTACCGGGATCTGAATAAAATCACAGTCAGAAACCGGTACTCGATTCCCTGAATTGACGACCTCCTTGATCAACTCATGGGGGCCAAATACTTCAGTAAGATTGATCTGAAGTCTGGCTACCACTAGGTCCCGATAGAACAAACAGATGTATGGAAGACCACCTTCAAGTCAAAGGAAGGCCTTTTTGAATGGTTGGTCATGCCCTTTGGTTGAACAAATGCTCTAGCCACTTTCATTAGGATGATGGATGATATCTTGCGACCATTCACCAATACTTTTGTAGTGGTTTATCTGGATGACATTCTCATTTATAGCAAGACTTGGGCCGAACACTTGCAACATATTTAGCAGGTTCTACACACCCTGCGACAACACAAGCTATACGCCAACTTGGAAAAATGCTCCTTCGGCATGGACAAGGTCCATTACCTAGGCTACATCATTGATCAACATGACGTACATGTGGATCTAACCAAGATCCAAGTCATCCGTGTTTGGCCAACCCCAACCACACTCACTGAGCTTCGGAGCTTCTTGGGCCTTGCCAATTTCTACCACAGTTTTGTGTTGGGATTCTCCCATATTGCATGGGCCCTCAGCCAAATATCTAGGGGTGGTGGTAAGGCGAAATTTTAATGGGGCCGGCCCCAACAACAAGCGTTCAATGATTTGAAGCAACGCTTGTGCTTAGCCTTAGTACTTTCACTACCAGACTTGCAACAACCCTTTGAGATTGAGACTAATGCTTCAGACTATGACGTGGGTGTCGTTCTCACGCAACACGAACACCCCGTGGCCTATCATAGTGAGAGACTATCAGATGTTGTTTGCAAGTACCCTACTTATGACAAAGAAATGTACTCCATTATGCAAGCCTGCCGCCAGTGGAGACATTACATTCTTGGGAGGGAGACAGTCATCCACATTGATCATAAGCCACTGCAGTTCATGAAGACACAAGGAAAATTGCAGAATGACCGCCATCAAAAGTGGTCAACATACTTGCAACAATTCCACCTCAACATCAAGTATAAAACATGAAGCACCAACCGCGTCGCTGATTGCCTAAGTAGACCACCAGTCGTAGCACTCACCACAGTGCTAGACTCTTACGAGCATGAGACCTCTAGATGGCGCCAACTCTATGAGACAGACCCAGACTTCGCCACCACCTACCAAATGTTGGGTGCAAAGGCAGTTGTTTATAATTTCCATCTTTAGGATGGGTTGTTGTGTCGTTTGGGCCATATCTGTGTTCCATCAAGTGAGTGAGTGAAGATGATCTAGGAATCCCACCACAGTCAGGTGGCGGGACACTTCGACGTCGAAAATACAGTGGCGATGCTACAAAAACATTTCTACTTGCCGAAACTTTGACAGGAGGTCATCAAGTATATCTGGTCTTGCACTACCTACGCTATTGCCAAACCAACCACTAAAAAACAGGGTTTGTACAACCCTCTTCCTACTCCTGACAGGCCATGGGAATCCATCTCAATGGACTACATGTCGGGCCGCCCGTCCACCAAGCGGGGAAATGACTATGTTTTTGTGGTTGTTGATCACTTTTCTAAGATGGTGATTCTTGTTGCCTGCAAGAAGAGCATCACAATAGACGCCACTGCCAAGATCTTCTTTTAACAAGTCTGGGTACATTTTGGAATCCCACAAACCATTGTGTCAGATCAGGATAGTGAATTTCTCAGCATATTCTGGTCGAGCCTTTGGTCACTGCTGGACACCAAGCTCACCAAATCCACGGCCTTCCACCCCCAGACCGATGGCCAAACCAAGGTCGCAAATAGAATGATCGTGCATATCCTGCGTATGTTTAATTCCAAGCATCCTCGCACATGGGATGAGAGTCTTCCCTATATACAACATAGCTACAACCAAGCCCTGCATAGTTCAACCGACCACAACCCCTTTCAGGTGGGGTTGGGATTCCAACCATTGGGTCCTATAGATGCTGCACTTCCCCTTGTGGTCACCTCGACCGACTCCTCTCCTGCTCCAACTGAGGCTGACAAAGCCACCCCGTTCATTGAGAGGATCCAACACATCCGCCAACAAGTTCAGGATATCCTACAGAAGTCCAATGACAAGTACAAGCAGTGCCATGATCAACATCGGGTGCCACATAAGTTTCAGGTGGGTGACAAAGTTTGGTTTCACTTGCATAAAGAACGCCTTACAGGACCCCATAGGAAGCTTCACCCACTCCGTTATGGGTCGTACACCATCGCTAAGGCTGTGGGGGATAATGCTTTTGAGCTCAACATTCCTCCTTTCCTTGGCCTGCACCCAGTGTTCAACGTGACCCTCCTTTGACCTTATTTCCCACCATTATTGGACACCTCAGATGTAGTAGAACAATTGACACCAACATAGCTCTACCCCAACTGCATACAATATGCATCCAGTGATTAGATTGTGGACACACAGATCAAGGGCACTTGACAACAAAGGATCTAGCTTTATCGAGTCGTCAAAGCAGGGCAACTCCTGCACTAAGGCAAGTGGCTCACCCGGGGCCAAATTCAACAGAAATTTCCTCATTTGATGGGGGAAATCAACGAAATGGAGACCATTACTTCCTAAGGAGGGAGGATTGATCCAGGTGGATATCGGTGGCCACCCGCCTTTTCCAGCTGGCTCAAAACAACTTTCTAGCAATTTTGATAATTTACTATTTTTAGCAGTTTTTCAGGTCCTGAACTTCCGGAGCCGTTTTGAGGCCCTAAATGACGTTTTTTGGTGTATGTTGCAGTTGCAAAAGTCAACATCAAATTTTATGCAACTGTTGTAGTCCTCAGATAGATCTTTTCAATGGGCTATCATACACCTAAAACAAAGATCGTATTCAAAAGTTACGACCCTGAGAATTTGATGTACTGACTTACCCAAACGACGCCCACATGACTTTTGGCGCTTCATCTCCTAGGGTTAGGTTTTTGGATGTTTAGGGTTTTTGAAACTCCTGTTTATTGTAAAAAGGGTTTGAGAGCCTCATTGTAATCGTCTTCTTGCGAATGAGCGCAACTGTCACATCTCTTCTCAGAGATAAGCCGCCACCATTCCAACAAGCTTGTTTTCCGCTGCATTTTACAGTTTCAGCTTATTTCCTTATTGAATAGAAAACTAGTTTTACTGTATCTCTGTTATTCTATGTTAAGCATCTGGTAATAATATATAGTCATTCATTCTACTCATAAAATCTGGATCAAGGAAGAAGGTGGCCTCAATCTTATTGATGTTGTGATTTGAGGTCGTATTTTGGTAGTAAAATGGATAGTTAGATGCCTTGAAGGTTATCATCCATGGTATATCCTTTTTCAATATTGGTTCTTGTCTTCCCAACATATACTATTGATTCAAGGCTCTTTCGAGTTATTTGATATCATATCCTCCCCACACCTCTTAAAGTGTATGGGTTAATCATTTATCAAATCATCGAGAGTCTTAGAAATTTGTTTCACCTTTGGTCAAGTGGAACTTCTTTGTGAGCCATGTAGGCAATTACTTGACTTAGCTCCCTATTTGGATTTTATTGCATTCAGGTTAGTGTATTTTCAAGTGTCCTATATTTCAAGCATGGAGGTTGAGCAAGACTCATGAATATTCTTTTGAAGGGATTTTTGGAATTTTGAGACAAAGGACTAGATGGATTAGATATTGCTAGCTCATCATAAGGCTTTGTTGTCCTATGACAATTCCATTATCAAAGATACTATGGGATTGATTCCTTCTAAATAATAGCATAAGTTGAATATGGATATGCAGGACCTCCTATGGAGGGATCAGGGTTGGAGATTCCTGAAGCAGTGTCAATAGTATTATACCAAAAATATTTACTCTCTTTTACATTAGAAGCACCCTTTATCTCTTATGTTGAACGCTATATGGACTTATTTTGACCTACACGATCAATGGACTTATTGATTGAAAAATGTTTGGTCACTCCACCTTATTTATAAGTTCTAAGTTTTTGCTTGGATAGTTTCTTATTGTGGTCTACCATTCTATTGATCTACATTCATTGATCAACGTTGATACATGCATATCCAATCCTTAGTATTTTTCTTGTATTCTTATGTTGCTTGTATATTCTTTACTTAGTCATTTTTCTATTTGAAATGTAGGTTGTGGATCAGGCTATTATCAAGTCCGCAGGTTTGCAAACCCGTAAGTCTATGCTTAGCCTCTTTTTCATACTTCACAATCCTGACACTTATGTGTTGTAAGAGTCACGTTGTGGGATACCAATCCACCCATATCATACAAATGCTCATGTCCTGCAACCCACAAACACACAACACTCCGAATGACCCCTTCTATTTCCAACTCATGTATAATGCACTACTTACCTTTTTAGACTTAGCTAATTTTCTTGAATTTGAATGCAAGACAACCTTCCATCCCATTTACCTTTTTCCAAATGTTGTGTCATGCAACCCAGAATATTGCGTCCTCCAAAACAATTCATCCACTTCCGCGACCCACAAAATTCCCTTTTCTTATACTTAGTTCATTTCACCATTACATATGTGAAAGTCCCTCCTTCTAATCTTTATGATTCTCCATGCCCGTAGTCCTGCATCCCACAATCCCACACTCAACATATTACACTTCCATACTTAACCATTTTTCTTGTTTCCTGACAGCACACCACCACATTCCTGATGGAATTTACTTCCCCTCCACCATGTCATCCGCCACTTATGTGAACCTAAATACTGTTATTAAGTGGCGAAGATTTCGTAAAAGCTTTGTAATAAATTCAAAATCTGTCTGTGCAAGCTAGCAACTTTGAAATAAGAGCTATAACAGTTGGTAATCAAGGAAATGCATGGTAAATTTAATAAAGAATTAAAACACCATGTTGTAAAAAGGTTATATTGTCAGGAACTCCACTTATTCGTAAAAAGGGAAATCAGTGTAAAGACATGTCAAGTAGAAGAAAATAATTGTATTGCAGAGACACACTTAACACTCTTGGATGAGAAGATCATCAATTTCAGTGGTCGCAAGCTTATAAGTGGTATTTGGATCTCCCCCCTCCAGAGAAGGAGATAAACAAGGTTTCGAGTTTAGGCATAGCATTGGTCGGGTGTGTGTTAGAGGTGACAAAATTCAAAGAATTGATACTTTGGTGCAGAGATAATTTTGACACAGAAAGAAGAATTATTCAAATCCAAGGGAAGTCATAAATATCATTGACTCCCTCAATATTCAAGAGAATGTTGCGACTACCAAATCCCAGTGTGTTGTTTAAGAGCGAGGAAGCATACAAATTTCTCAAGGCACATCAAGAAGGAGTAGAGCTCCTCGAGAATTATCTCACCAACCCAAGAGTTGACAACAATTCTGCTAAGGTTGAGTTAAGCTCTCTAAAATACCCATTCAAATATTTCGCCTGGATTTTTGCTCGAATGATTAGGCTAGAGTCCACAACCTCTGTGATGAAAAACATTATTTACATTATACACTTTGTTTTTCATGAAGACACCACGATTGACTGGGCCCAAATCATTTCAAATGATATATCGTTTCAGATCGGTGGCCTAAGAAAAACCAGAAAATCTTATACGACTTATTATTTGGTCTATGCAATAGCCTATTGTCACATATCTGAAGACTTGCATAGGGAAAGGAATGTTGATTTTAAGGTGGAACCAACTTCTGTCTCGTACTCGAATTTATGGAGACATAAATCCCAATACAATTTTTACACGGTCCAAAATGCTTTTATATTTGCTTTCAAAAAATCGATTCATGGTCCCGTTGCATCGAGGTTGTCACTACAGTTTGCATCCTTTCTTGTTGAGAAAGGAATTTTTGAAACTTTGGAGTATTTCATTCTTTTGAGATTATTTGGGTTCCAAGGGAAATCCTTCTTGTTATCCTTCTATGTGTTTGATCGACTCTTTGTCATCAAGGTGTGTAGACAGTAAAAATATTGGGTACACCTTTTCAATGAAAAAATAAAGAAACAATTTATTCCATTGTCATGGAGGGTTGGGGAAATAATTGTCAAGCATATTTCCCATTTTGATGAATTTGCTGGTCAATTGGATTAACTTGGTTTAAAATAAACTCAATGCATAAAGGGTTTTGACCCTAAAAACTTATTTTTTGCACACATGTCCCTACTCGAATACTCTTCATATTTTTGTAAGTCTCAATTATTCAAAGAAGGACGAGGAGACAACCAAAATCTCCCTGATACCTCTAATGAAAAAACCTTAAATGTTGTTGAAGAACCAATAAGCACTAATGAGTGTTGAAGATAGAAGGGTAGAGAGGCAACCAACAAGAACCCTAATTCATCCAATATTTCACAAAGAGGTACTTCTGCAAAAACAAAACCTAGAAGTAGTGGTATAGAACTGAAAATAACATCTGTTGGAAATTCAGATGACGGTGGTAATAAAGACCATACAAAGAAAAATTTGGAAAAATTTCATGTTGTACACAGTTTCGTTAAGAGAAAAAGAGAAACTCGAAAAGTGTGACAAGATGTACCTGAAATTGAGGAAAGTCCCAGAGCCATGGAAGTAGATGAAGTAATAGAAGAATCCAACTGGTCGGAGCAAAGATTGATGGAAACTAGGAAAATTGTTGAGGGTTTGGATTCCCAAGAGACATAAATATTTGAAGAAGAGTCTGTTACACTTCAACATGTAGCCTACCACAATAATTCTAAGAAATCGTTGATAGAAAAACTGAATACAAAAATAATAAAGTTGTTGAGAAATGGAAATTAGAAATCAATTTTCATGGGATTCCACCCTTGAAAATAATGCAATTTCATGATGCAACCAGGGAAGCATTGAAGGAATCTGTTTTTTTTTGTTTGTTTTCTAGTTTTTCCTTGACCTGCGGGACTAGACTGTGGCTGAGAAACCGTGACTCAGGGGCATCTAAGCCATCAAAATCACCCAAGGATCGCACCCAGCCTGAGCCACACCAACCCTTAACATGGATGGATTTTTGTCCCCACATGTTTCAAACTGGTGACTTTAGCATCACAGAGTGCCTTAACAACACACTCCATCACCGAATTCCCTACACATCGGGGACAAATGGAATATGTTTTTTATATTGAGAAAGAAAATTTATTTTTAAAGGAAAGAATAAAGGAATTGGAGAAATCTCTAATTCCAAAACCATTATTTTTCAAACCGATAACTGCAATTCATCCAATACTTACCCTTGAAGATATCTCGGAAATCAGTTCCAAATTGAGGGGTTTGTCCAATTTAATGTTGGTTATAAGAAAATATGTTGGATATGGTATCTATAAAAGAATAGACATAATCCTTGAAGTTTGGGAATTAGCATAGAGTTCAACTACCTTCTCAACAAGGATTATGCACTTTAGGGAATATCTCCAAAAATACTTAGAAAATGATGAAGGATTTTATAAAGAAGCAATGGGAATGTTTGTAACAAAAGTTTCAAGCTTGAGCAACACACTTAGAAGAGAAATAAACATTCCCTCCAATATTCGAATGAAACGTATTAATGCTTGTTGGCTTAAAATAATCAAATGTTTAAGAGAATTGTTGTTTGAGTTGGATGTTGTTAAAATTAAGAGGGGTGACATATTTATGAAGCTTGTTGATCTTACCAAAGAGTTAGATGGCCCTAATTTATTAATGGATACCATACTTTTGTCTAAGGAACAACTATTAGAACAATTAAAAGCATTAAAAGTGGCATGAGCAAATGAATTTAGCGACTCAGTTGAATTCTCCGAAGAAGAAGTAGAAAGGTGGCTTGTCCAGTATATAAATAAAAATGATGATATTGAGGACACATTGCACCAATTAAGTATTGATTTAAGATAATTGAAGAATGAATTAATTGAAATAAAAAGCAAGCATGAATTAACATTTGCTCCGATGAGGGAGTATATAGAATAATGGTTAACAAAATCATTAGTTAAGATAACCGAGACAGATCGACAAGATGTAATTACAACAATTGTGCCACCTCTAGCACAACAACAACAATCTACAAAAGACGCCTCAACAAGCAAATGGAGGGTTCGTAATTTCCATCGCAGTAAGTCGAGTAGTAACCCTATTCTTTCCTTCACCATTTTTCTTCTTTAGTCAATTGTCATTTTTCCTTTTCTATTCCGAAAATCTGTGAAGCCAAAGGCTAACCCATGATTGTTTTATTTTGTCTTCCAACTCTCTCTTTCATTTTACGGTCCTTGGAAGCCCCATCCAAGACATATTTGAAAAATAAACTTAATTTTTTTTATTTGAATTTTGTAACCCTAGACATTACTGCTTATTTTATTAAGACATCTATTATTTTTTGAGGTTCCAAGAGAACTAGTTCGAGACATAACATTATTGATTTCTCAATAATTTAATTTTAAGCATGAGATTTCAAATGTGTGTCTATCAAAATATTTATTGAATTCAATGGAATGATCATTTAGTGTTCTCTACTATATGTTGTCCATACTTTCCTCTCCTTTGTTGAATATTGTGCTCTACTTTGTTGAATGTTGTGATAGAAATGTCTTCCTATGTTAATGTATACTCTTTTGGTTTACAAATCTTGTAACATAGTGGAAATATTTACTTTTGTAAGATACCTAGTCCTTCTCAGGTATTATTTGCATGTGAATATTTATTTCAAGAATAATGTCTGGTCCTCTCTCAAGCATTTTCTATTCTTGCATGTTATTTGAAATAAAGTAATACCACCTATTTAAAAACACATGGGGATTTATCCTCTTGAGGTTGACTTAAATACCATAAGACATTCTTTTCGATCAAAATGTTTGGTGACCATACTGGGGAGCTAAAAAAAAGGCTGGTTTCGTAGACCAAAAATATGAATGACACTACATGAACCCAATCAACCCCAAATACAAATTGGATTAAGAGATCAAAGAAGTATCTTGCATGAGTTGTATGACCTAACAATCACAACAACAAGGAGTTGTGAAGAACTCGAGAGAACTTGGGAAGTTCTTTCTCAAGAAGAAGAAAGAACAATAGCTTTGAGACAAAGAAGACATCTGTAAATCTTAGAAAAGTTGGAATCATACAAGGGTCCATTGAAAAGAAGTAAAAGTAAGAATTTTGAGCTTCACAAAGTTGCCCAAAGTTCATTATTTGAAGCAAGTGATATAATAACCATGGTAGATCGAGAATAATAAAGAAACAAAATTCCCCATGAAGAAAGACAAAGAAATCCTAGAAGAAGAGCTAGGTCTAACCCACTCAATTTACATGGAGAACAACATACATTACCAACCCTACCTCAAGAAGTTTTACCTATCTTTTCAGGTGACGGGATTATGGATCCAAAAAGACATATCGATTAGTTCCTTAGTGTTCATGATATTCATTTGATTGAACATGATGATGTAATGGTTAGAGTCTTTCTGCAAACTTTGATAGGTCTAACCTATGAATGGTATCTTTCCCTCCTAACTCAATAAATTGGTTCATTTGATGATATAGAATATATGTTCATGAATATATATGAAAAACCTATTGTATATCATACTTTTCTTACTTAGTTCACCCAAATTCATCTCCAAAAAGGTGAAAGAATAAGGGATTTTAATTTACGATTTTTTAAGACGTTAAACCAAATCCTAGATGGGAAACATCAAAATGATCCTTTCATATTTGAATGTTACAAGAATTCCCTACCCTCAAATGTGAATTATACAATAAGAGATTCACAATAAATAACTTGAATGAGGCAATCTAGAAGGCAAAAAAAATGGAAGAGTACATGTTAGAGACTATTGTTGATCCTGAGATTATTCTTGGAAAAGTGCAAAGACAAATGACCAGTCTATCAATATCACCTCAGGGACCATCCACTTCTAGAAGTTTTAAAAATCGAGCAATTGGGGGAGGAATTGTCAAAGGAGTACCCCCTAATGTGAGAAATGATCTTGTAGCTTCCCAAGAAACAAGACAAAAGATAGAAGTTGCTCAAATGAGCCGAATGATTAGACAAATGTAGAATGAGATAATTGGGCACAAGAGAAGTGATAATCTCATTTCATCAAACCAAAATATGATAGCTCCATTACCTGATCAAAGAGGAAGAAATGAAAGAGTTGAAGATGATAAACCAAGTACACCCAAAGTTCCAAACCCAAATGTTGTGCTGTAAGAAATTGTAGAAGAAGAAAATTTTGAAAACTTTGATCAAGAAACAGTCATTAATCAAGATGAACTTTTGTAATTAGTTCAAATGGAAGAAGGTTAATCGTATTTTTATATTTTTTATGAACAAGAGGATCCTCAACATTCATAAGACAATGTTGTCCAGACCAGAAAAAAAGTAAATAAATTCAAGATAAGGGAACAACCTGAAAAAGAAAAAGCTAAAGCTAACATTCTAGAGTCAACAAAACAACAACCAGTTGTTAATTAGGTGAAGACTCCATTGCAAATGAATTATAATCTAGTTGATGAGTTAGCTAAGCTTGAAATTACTTTACCATTCATGGAGGTAGTTAAGATACCTCAACAAAGGGAGAATCTTTTGAAGATATTGGATGATACAAATTCAAGAATAGAGACAACTTTGATGAACACAAGACAACAACAAAATATCACATCAGTAAGGCCAAGGGGCAAAGTTCCACCATTTTATATATCTTTAGAAAATCATGATTTTACATTACATAATTGTTTGGTGGATAATGGAGCCACTAACAATACCATGCCATTATCAATGACATAAGCTCTTGGAATGGAATGCACAAAATACTATGAAACATGTGAAAGAATATATGCTATTGATTCAAGAAAAGTTCCAACTTATGGGGAAATTAAATATTTATGTCCATGGATAAGTGCAACACCTCACATTACAACAATATTTACTATTATAGTAGTTGATTTGCCTCCAACATATGGTGTTGTCTTGGGAAGAGGCTGGTGTTCATTAATCAAAGGATATATAATGAATGATGGAAGTTGTATGATGCTTCCAAATAAATATGGAACAATGATCATAGTTCCTCGAGAGCACAAAAACACAATATCATTTAAGAAAAAGGAAACCGAAATGATGCAAAACCATGTAGATGCTAGAATTGGGAATTATGTTGTTTTCACTATAAAACAACTAAATCCACCTAAGAAAGATGAATAAAGTTATTTCCAAGGTGTTGACGGGGCATAATTCACCTTGCAACAATAAGGGGTTCTCCTTGATGCACGACCCCAATTAGACTATGCATCGTTTGGTTTAGGAGACCCGTCTAGAATTTGGCCTGGCTTCCATTTGATGGTTATGAGGGTGAAGATGGATGGTTTATGCAATGTAAAGATGTAGATGAAGACTAGTATGAAATGAAAATAAATCTATTCTACTTCTAATCTATCCTATCCTATCTAAGAGTGAACCGAAGTAACCAAAATGAGATGTAACAAAACTAAACTCTACCAAACAACCTCACCCAGATAGTTGAATTAAAGGTACAAAGTTATAAACACATGCATAAATACATATAACCAGAAAAGTCCAAAATATATTGTTGCATGCATAACAACTCATGAGCTTAGGACTTACACATATAAGAAAGAATAGCTATACTACAAGATGACATTGAATGCATCATATTAGTCTATAAGAAAACATTGTCCTTACAATTCACGTGATCAACATGCATTCCACTTGAAATAGCTCATAAAAAGAACCACACACATAAGTTCTTCTCTCCTTCGAAAGCTGGCCTTAACAACTTCTCAATATTCATTAACATAGTATATGTCCTTGAATTATTTCTTGAGTTTATACAATTCTTAAGAGCCTCTTCAAAGCGGGTCTCTTCTTCTATTTATACTCTTTTTCATAATTGTTTTGTGAATCTTTGTATTCCCCTAAATAAACAGTTACAAAATTGTTCACCTCCCCTCTTCTCGATGACATGTGTACACAAAAAAGACAAAATTGGGGGTACAAAAAAGACAAAATAGGGAATAGCAATTTCAAATTTGATATTTTGTCCTTTTAGGGATTCTTCTCCCAAAGTTATGCTACCCTTATTTCCAGTTGGTCATGCAAACAAACGAGTCTACGATATGCAAGCTCTTCTATGTTAGTCGTGTGCATCGCCACATTGTCTTTGAGGGTTTGCATATCTTTTGATAATGTAGCCATGAATGATTGAACCATAGTATGGAACTTTGTTAGTTGAATAAGGTGTTGTTCTATTAGGTTCGTCGTTACTATGGTGGTTTCCTCTGTGACTTCTCATCTATGACTTGTTTTTTCCTATACCTTGTTGACCATTTCTTCCATTATAATATTTTTCCCAAGCTCCTCTAGTTGGGGAAGTCGACATAACTTGAGTAATTATTGTGCCACTTTGTGTATGCATGAACAAATTATCGTTGAAATAGTAGTTTCTTGGTTTTCCTTTTGTGCTGCTTGCTGGAATTGGTTTAGTGCATAGGTGTCAATTTTTCTTTCTCTGGACGAGGGACAATAGAGCTCAGTTGGTGCATCCAGGTTTTCTACAATCCATGTATCAATATTGTTCATACCTTCCTGAATAATGTTGAATTATGTGAGCTTGGTTTTCACTATGGTATGTTGGTATATGATAATAGTAACTAAGTACTGTATATATGTTGATTGAGTCCTCCTCTAGCTCAGGTCTTATCTTCTCCATGCTAGTTTTGAACCTCTGAAGGTTGTCTTCATCCACCTTTACCCATTGAATCTTTTCCTCAAGCTCTCTAATCCTTGTTTCTTTCTCTAGATTTTGCTGGCATATATTTCATATGTTATCTTTTGCAACATTCCAAAAAGAGGATCTAGCTGAGGCTATGGCTACTAGATCTTTGCTGACATGTTCTGTCATGGGGATTTGTATAATGACTAAGTTCGAGTTCCCTCATGTTATCGATACTTTCTCCTCTTGTTCTTGCACGATTTTTCCAGATTCTTTGTCGTATATAAACTTCTTTAGGTTGGGTACCTCATACTTGGATTCGAATGTTGATCTACATTTATTGATCAACGTCGGTACATAGATATCCAATCCTTAGTCTTTTTCTTTTCTTCTTATGTTCCTTGTGTACTTAGTCATTTTTCTCTTTGAAATGCACGTTGTGGATAAGGATATTATCAAGTCCATAGGTCTGCAAACCTACAAGTATATAATTAGCCTCTTTTCTTACTTCACAATCTCGACACTTAGTCATTTTTATGTGTTGCGGGAGATCAATCCACCCCTATCCCGCAAATGCTCGTGTGTCACAACCTACAAACATGCAACAATCAGAACGATCCCTTCTATATATCTTGAGTGGGCCTAATGGTTAAGAACATGTGTTTCCTCCTAAGAGGTCACAAGTTCAAATTTAGAGGGGGGGTAGGGTATTTTTGGCATTGTGCAAGGTTGTAATACCCTAGGTTCAAGTTTATATTTACCAACAAAACCCTTCAGACACCAGCCCTTTCGACATCACCTGCATGCGTAGATGAAGTCTCATCCGAGGTATCTATTGGGACTACAAGAACCAGGTTTCTACAGTGGAGAGGGAATGGGAGGTTATTATTCCATTCATTCTTAATTATTTGTTCTGTGCGCATTATTATACAAGTGATCATATTCTATTACTTAGTGGATGTCATGTTGATATTACCATTATATTCCATATTACTGCCTAAACTAATCACTGTAACATTTCTAAATATTGTGCCATGAATACATAAGATAAATATACTCTAATATGAATTCAAATGGATTCCATAAGAAAAAACACAAAAGACATGTAACAAAACAATTAACGTGGTTCACCCAACTCTGGGCTACATCCACAACGACTAGATTCTTTATTATGCATTTGGTAATGCTTTAGGCTTGGGCACTACGATCACAAATATGCATCATGGTTATCTTTATCTTCTCCTATCCTAGCCGCTCTATAGTGCAAGCCTCTCTCTCTCTCTACATCATCTCTTACATTCAAACATAGATTCCTATCTTCAACATAACCAAGAGGAACGAGGAACTAAGAAGGAACTAGGAACAACAAGGAACCCTTATTCTCCCAACCCCTTACATATTTATACATACAATGTAGGGCTTAAAACCCTATTCTATTCATCCCAAAACCCTTATTACAATGTATGACTACTCCAATTGACTGGTTGTTTGGGTTGCTTTCGTCTACTCTTTCATTTGCATGTTGTTTTTATTTTGTTCTTCCTGCTTTTGTGCGTCCTTCCATATTTAGAACGTTAAGATGTCATCCTTCCTTTTTGTCCGCTTCCTTCTCCAACTTTATTCTTTGTGTTATTCCTATGTATGCTCATTGTCCTCCTTTTGCGCATTGTCCTCTTGGATGAGCCTCAATTGCGGGCTCCCTAGTCTTCCTTCTTCTTCCGTGCACTTTTTATATACTTAGGATTTTTATCAAAATTGTATCCAAAACTGCCTGTCCAACAAGCCCCCAACACTCACTTGTGGCTCATCTCGAGCCACTTAGGCATGTTACCTGCTCCTCCATTCCCGAAGGAATTTTTGGGAGGTTGCCTTTGCTATCTCCACTTCTTTGAGTATCACTGTCTCTGTTTCTACGATGTCTTTGCCCCCCTATGCAGTCAAGGCTATTATTTTCTCTTCTTCTTCCTGAGTTGCATGTTTTACCTTTCCCTATGCAATGGATAATTCACCTATAACTCTCATTGCTTCTTCCTGCAACGGTCCTAAACATTGCTGAAGGATATTCTGATGATCCCTCATCTTCTCTACTTCTAATTATGATTTCCTCTGAGCCAAAATGGTTATCACACGTTCAACTGGTGGAAGTGTAGTTATTTTCTCTGAAGCTTGTTGTGTCTTTTCCTACACTTCTCTTAACTTGGCCTCCAAAACCTTCATCTTGGTATCCTCCACTAAGTCTATTCATATCTGTGCGCTCTCCTCACAAAGTTTGGCACACTCTTCTTCCACCTTTTTGATGTTGGTGACTGATGTCCTCGCCATTCTCTCCTTGCCTTCTCTTACTTCTGGTGGTGTGTCTGGCGCACTGCGTAATTGTAGGTATTCTATATGTGATCGAAATCCCTTGATGACTTCTTCGATCTTCAATACTTGTTCTTCTATAGTAGCTTCTACTACTATGGGGACTTTCAGAATGGCCTTGTATAATTTCTGGACAACCGCTTGGGTTTTCTGTGCTATACTTTCAGCTTCTTCCTTTTCCTTAAGGGATTTCTTTACCCTTTCCTTGGCCTCGGTTTTTTCCTTCATTGCTTCCTCCTATCAACCTTCAAATTCCTTCTTCTATTGGAGTGCATCGTCATACTATTGCTGCAGTTGTGCCCTTTCATCCATTATTCTCGTCATCTCTTGGTGTGCTTCATCTCCTCGACTCTTAATCTCTTCCAATAGGTCTATCTGCAAGTCTTATAGTCTTTGTATCAACATTCTCGATACTACTATGTTTAGGTGTCTCAACGCATTCACATGTTCTTTCAATTCGGACATTGGAAATTCAAGTGCATCTATCTCAATCTGGAGTGTACTATGCCTGAATGCTAATTGGGTCAAGACCTGATGCACACTCTCTACTTCCTTCCTTAGAATTATGGACGGTCCTCCCTTGATCCTGTGCTATTTTGTTATGCTAGTTGTTTCCAAGAGCTACTGGAGTACTTCCAACTGATCCCGCACTCTCTGTTGTTTCTCTTATTGCTTCCTGGTTGCTTCCTCAATGATATCTTCCGTGACATCCCATACTTGGTAGCCTATGTGTTTCATATCTCCATTGGTCAAAGTATATACTTGGGTTTCTATGTCCACTTTAGTCTTCTTGTGCACCCCTCCTACCGATTCTTTCCCCTTATCCTTCCATTTTGCACCTGCTGTTGGGACTGTCTGCTAAATTTTTTCTATTGATGGGATAGACACATCTCTTGCGCCGTTGTTCTAATCATCCCCTTATTCTTAATCCTCATCTGGTTCTCCATCACTCTTATCCTTCTCTTCTTCATCTTCCAAGTGCCCCATTTTCTCTGTTGGGGTTTTCCACCCATCTTCCCAGTCATTCACAATTAGGCATACGTCTTATGATGTCAACCTATAGCTGGTTGGAAACCATTGGCATACAAGATCCTTCTTTTCCTGCACATACATGTGGTGCATGTTTTCTTTGAATCGCACAATGTCTTTGTATGTCTCCACTGTCTCACCTGAAATGCATGTTGTATTCTAGATTAGATACCTAATAGTATCAAAGTATATAAAGAATGTGACATTAGTGTCATGTTTCCATCTCTTGTTTTGTGTATGTCATAGGTTGGCATACCGCGTGACCATATTACCTCTTCTAGATGTGCCCATGCACTGATAGTAGCTTGGTTCCTGCCATCCTACTAGTGCAATCAATATCAAAAGCCATGCATAGTGAATATTTGTGCCCTTTTCCTAGGCTTCAATACAATCTTGCAAAAATTGGTTTAGTAAGAAGGTGGCTCAGTTTGTTTGAACCCCTTTGATGCATTTTTCTGCAGCTATAATGACTGCAGCTGTTACTTCATCCTTCCTTCATTTGTGCAGCAACTTGCAGGCCAATACCGTCGTTGCAAACCGAACATTATCATCACTGATGTTTTTAACATCTAGTCCCATTTCCCCCCTGAAATTCTATAACTTTTCCTTCATTGCTTTTGAGAGGGCTCTCTCTCCTGCCTTTTTGAACAAGATGGTCAGATCCTCACCGAATTTTGGGAGCTCTAGAATCTGTGAAATCAATGTAGTATCAATTAACACTGGGGGGTCCAGCCACAGTGTCCCCCCATGGATGCTGCTAAGCAGTAGCTTCACACAAGCATTTAATTCCAAACTACGTCCAAAGTGTGGGACATCCAACAAGTTTAGTATGCCCGACTTCTCCAATCTGGTTTCCCACACCTGTGTCTCCATCACTATCTCTACTGTGCATGGTACGCTCTTAGAACACAAGTATTTTTCCCCGGATAGCTCTAGGAATTTTTGCTCGTCGGTAATATCATGATATAAAAACTTGAGGCCGACCACCTTGCTGAGCATATCTCCTTCAATACTCACACCAGGTGGGAGTGGTGATGTCACCAGATGGTATTTCCCATTTGCTAGTACCTTGATTGGTGACACATTATCCTTCCTGGGTGGAACATAATCTTTGTGGAAACTATCTTTTGAAGCTGAAGCTTCAGGTATCTCCTCAACCTCTGGTGTATCTGTTGGTCGTTTTGACTGCTTTCACACTGTTGTTGATGATGCTCCAAATTTTGGCAGGGCCATTGTCTTGTGAGACAAATTCCTTTACTTCCTCTATGGTTGTTGTAGTTCGGCTCTAAATCACTCGGGTTTTCTCCGGTTCGCTCTCGCTTGCATGCAACACTTAGTAACAATGATTTACAGTGACCCTCCACTGTTTTTGTGCCTTTTTTCCAACTATGCATGTATCTTCACGCCTTAACTCCCTTGTCCAATCTACCAATGTGGTTGATGAATGGTTAAATAAATGAGGATTTATTACCAAATCAGTTGTATGGATTTTTCTTCGTACTACCAACCTGTCGTGATTTTCGGTGAATTTTTCCATTTAAGATTATATGATGTCTTTATGACCCAACATTACCCCTGTGTAGCTGTCGCTGCCATGATTTAATTCTTTTAACGATCTTATTTATGCCAAGCTGCGCAAGACATATGCTATGTCGCAATAATTTTCTTCTGTGTTATATTTTCTTAATTGTCACAGTTCTATCCTGATGCGCAATAATCTTTCCTTCTGTGCAATCTTCTATTCCTTGTACTCTATAATATTTTTCTTTTCGCTATACCTAATTTTTATTTGGTTTTCTTCCTTTTTCTACTTTTTATTTGTTTTTCTGTGTTTTTCATTCCTACTATAGTGCAACTACTATGATACATGTGGTCCGACACAACCCAAATTACTGCACAGATTATCGGCCATCTCTATAGAGTTTCAACCGACTTCCATTCACCGTTTCTCCAATGACTTCTCCATTCAAGGTTTCCAACTGCGTAACACCTATCTTTGTTACATGCTGAATCACATATGGTCCTAACTAGTGCATTCTAAACTTCCCTGTATGCTGCATAAATTTACTGTCATAAATTAATACTAAGTCTCCCACTTGAATTTTTTTTTGTTTAATGTTTCTATCATGCCAAGCCTTCTCTCTTGCCTTCTGAACTTGCTGATGGAAACATGCAACAAACCGATCTTCCTCAAGTTGTACTAACTGTGCCAATCTCTCCTCTATTGCGCTAGAGTCCGATAGATCAATGGTCACGACAATGTGCATGCTAGGTAGAATAAACTCCATTGACATCACTACTTCTTTCCCATAGACCAACCTGAAAGGTGTCTACCCTGTCAATGTTTTACTTGTATTCATGTAAGCCCATAGCACTACAAGAACTCTTAAGTCCCAATCATCTTTCCCTATGTTGCAAATTTTTTTCAAAGCATTTTCCAAGATTTTATTAAAACTTCCACTGTCCCATTAGCCTGAGGATGATACAGGGTACTCTTCTTATGATGAATTTGAAACTCCTCAGTCAATGTTGCAATTGTCTTATTCAAAAATTGGTTTCCTTGATCACTGAGTAATATGCATGGACAACTAAACCGTGTGACTACATTCTCAAATAAAACCCTTGCAACAATCTCTGCGGTGCAATCTAGAACTGGTGTTGCTTTTGCCCATCTTGTCAAGTACTCTATCATAGTGATTATGTACCTTTACCTTTATATTCTTGCTTGTGGGTTGATTGGCCCCAAAACATATATATCCCATTTATCAAATACCTACAAGGTAACCTGTGGGTTTAAAGGCATTTCATCCCTCATGGATGGCTTTCCCACTCTTTGGCATACATCGCACGACTGACAATATTCCTTAATATCTTTGTGAAGTGTAGGCCACCAGAGCCTTGTGCACAAAATATTTCCTCCAGTCGCCTTCCCTGCATAATGTCCTCTTGCAATCCTGTCACGTGCTTTTGCGAGTATCATCAGTCTTTCATGTTCCAATACACACTGTCTTAATATCCCTCTTGCTCCCAACTTGTATAAATTCCCTGCAATCAACTAATAATCCGTTGCTTTGACTACTGATTATTTTTTCTATGCCACTGTCATCCCTAATGGGGCAATTCCTATACTTAGAAACTATGCAATGTTTGATAAGTAATCATCCACCATTTTCACTGAAACTAGTTGTGCATCTGGTAACATGTCATCTAAATTGCTTGCATCTTCTCTTGATAATATGCGTGATAGATGATATCGCCATGCATTCAACTTCCCAGATTTCACCACAACCTCAAAATCATATTCCTGGAACAACAGTAACTATCTGCATATTCTCCCCCCCAACACTGGCTTGTTCACTAGGTATTTTAATGCAGAATGGTCTATGTACATTTTAAAGTGAGATCCCAATAAACAATGTTTGAACTTTTGTAGCGCATATACCATTTCCAATCCTTCTCATTTTTTAGTGGTGTAATTCTTTTCAGGGATAGATAAATTCATACTTGCAAACACAATTGGGTGATTTATGTCCCCCTCCCTTGGTTCAGAGAGTATTGCACCCAATGCTATAGAAAATGCATCTACATTAACATGGAACTCCTTATTCCACTCGGGAAAGATCAAGATTGACACTGTTACTAGTTTTTTCTTTAAGGTGTCCAAGCCCTTATGACTGTCCTTGTTCCATTGGAAATTTTCTTTCTTCTTTAACAACTTTTCACTTGGTGTTGTGATCTACGCATATCCTTTGATGAACTTCCTGTAATACCTTGTATGACCCAGAGTTTTCTTTAGTTGTATGAATGATGTAGGTGGTTCTAAATCTAGAATTACTACAATCTTGGCTGGATCTACTAGTAATCCTTGCTTGCAGATTATATGTCCCAACAAAATTTGACACGGTGGGAAAAAAATAAACTTCTTTAGGTTCAACAAAATCTGACACTATCTACACCTATCTAACATGAGCCCGAGTAATTCTATGTGATCCTTCAGTAGACTGAACATAGTCCAATCATCTAAGTATACTTCTAGGAACTTATGAATGAATTCCTTGAATGCTGCAACCACAACTTTGGAAAACATTGCAAGGGAATTCTTTAGTCCAAAGGGAATTACTGTATATTGATAACTTTCCCACTCGGCCATGAATGTGGTCTTGTACCTGTCTTCCTGCACAATGTTTATCTGATGGTACCTCGAGAATCCATCTGTGAATGAGTAAGTATCTTGGCCTCCTACGTTCTCTAGTACCTCATCTGTGAATGGTGTTGGAAATGGGTCGTGTAAACATGAATCATTCAACTTCCTCAGATCCACGCAAATCCCGATTCCTCATGTCTTCTTGTTTTACACTACCATTGGACTGATCCACTCTGATTCCTCCACGGGTTCAATGATTCCTGCATCCAACATCCTGTCTATTTTGGATTTCACATTCTCTTTGTACTTTGGATTTAACCTGTAAGGTCTCTGTCGTACTAGCTTAGCAATTGGTTTCAATGGAATTTTCATGTCTCCTAAGTCTCTAGCTATCCCCTTCATCTCTGAGAATGTAGTTGGGAATATGTCTTGATATTCTCACAACAAGTCTGCAATCTTCTCTACTGTCTCATCACTCCAATAATATCCTATCTTCATAAACTTGGGATTATCTGTCGTCCCAATGTTTACCTTCCATGTCTTTATAGGCTCTGTGTATGTTGTGGACTCAAGCTCTGGCCCTTCTACTATTCATTCTCCTTCTGTTTCAGGTACTTGTACATTCATGGGATCTTCTTCATCTTGTTCTTCCTTAGCAACATTGTAGCACTCCAATAACTCATGGACAATCATATTGGCTCTATGCACACTACATGGTGGTACCACCTCCATCGACCCTTCTTCTGAGAAGATCTTAGTTTGAATAACATGTAGCGCTTCATCTATTGTTGGGGATTCATGTTGAAATATAAATGTGACTTTGAACCTTTGGACTAGCTCATCCCATCTTGTTGTCTCTCTGTGCATTTCCAATTCGAAATACTATTTCTTCAAAATTGTGTCCAATGTGTGTATAAATCTATGCGTCCATTCCATCTCCGGTATTGAGCTCCATAAGGTTCTGGACTACACAACATGACCTACTAGATCACTTTCTCATGTATACTTTTGTGCAATGTTTTCTACCTCAGTACCGAACCTTACTTGCAGTAGTCTCCTGCACTGTTACTAGTCTTTCATCCCCTCTTTGTGTGCAACCCACCACCCGGCGGGAGTCACTTTTAGGACAAAATCTAGTGCTAACAACCTTTGATGTTCATGTACCTGCAACTCAAATTCTTTTACAAATAGACTTATATCAGTTAATCCATCATACTTTGGTGGATCACATAGCTCTGTTCCAATCCAACGCAAGGATCAGGTTATGCGTGCACATCATCTATTTGAGACTTCATGCATCCTCTACTGCCAATGCTCTATACCTTCCTCTGAGTCTGATGCACATGAGTTGATACTTCTCCAACTTATTGCACCATCTGCAGTAGGGTTGACATAATCCTCCATCCACACAGTCATGTTATAAAAATTGTCAATGTTGTTTCCTCTTGTTGGCTCTATGTCTCTCTTTCCTTCTGTTGGGTCCAATGGTGCAGTAACTTTCAAATACCCAACTTCAAATATAATATCCCTCCTCTTTAAGTTAATGATCGTTTGGTTATCAAAATCCCATTCTAGTCCTATCAGTGTTGGATATGGTTGATTGTCATCCATGATCTCAATAACCTCAAAGTATTCCACATTGTGCACCCCATCCATGTTCATAGGTACTCCTGTCAATCGACCGATCAATACTAGTTTGTGCTGATTCACAAGCCTTAACTGAACAAGATACCATAATATCTTGGGTTTTCCCATCATCTCCCATGTCTGTTTAGGAAATACGTTCGCATCAGACCCCAATTCCAATATAACATTATCCACATCATATTCCCCAATTTGTGCATTGAGTCTGAATTCTTCGTTGGTCCTCTTTATGCACAATACCTAATTCAACACCCTTTGTGCGATGAGAGTTTCCATTTCTTGTGTACAATGATCGATCATCTCATATAGTGTTTGTAGTGTAGTTTCATCCTTCATTAGCTTTATGCAACTTCTCAAGAATTCTTTTAGTGTGCTTACTTTCCCATTTTGTTTCTTCGGTATAGCACGATCTATGACATGGGGCGCAAACGATGTTGATGCTCCCTAATCCTATCCAAGTACCACTTTGCTTTCCCTCTGATATGTCTCCTTTTCTTACTGAGGATCAAATGTTTGAATGGGTCCTCATGCCAACTTCCTTACTCACTGGTCAACCTGCTTCCCTCCATTTGTCATATCAACTACTGTTCTAGCTCCTCCGCGCGTAACAACTGCTATTCTTAGCCCTTCATTGTGTTCTTCAGTTGGTATTTTTTGCACATTCTGATTTTTATTCTGGTTCTAGTTCCCTTTAGCCCGCCATTTCACAACTAGTTGAGGAGAATATTCTGTCGCATGATCCAGTTCTCTACAATATGTGCACGTTGTACACAGATTCAGGCAGCTGCAGGCTAAGTGCCCCGATTGATTACAATTACAACATATTATCGGTCCTCTTCCTCCTTTGCCAAAATTTCCTCTGCCTCGACCTCTAACAAAATTTCTTTTGAGTGCTCAACACACCCTAAAAGCCTTATGAAATTTTATCACTTTTTGGGTACCACTTGTTTTCTTCACTGCCTAAATCGATTTCACTTTCGGGAATGGTTTATATTTGTTTTGTTTTGATGACTCTTATCATAAAGTCAGGTTTGTTTGAACTTGTGAAAACTCATGCCTAAAATAACTTGACACCCGTATTAAGAATCGACAGCTAACATTGCACCTAACGTGCTTAGGTTCGGCGTCGGAAAATTTCAAGTAGGTAAAGGGACCACACAGTTACAATAGTCATCGAGCATCGAACTCCATCGACATCGATAGAAGGTGGAGTTGGTTTGTGTAAGTTATTTTCACGAAGTTTCAAGAGATAGCCGATCACCTTCGACATCGACAAAGTATGAGAATGATAGACATTAACAAAGGCCGTAAGGAAATCACCGATAGTCAATGACCGATGCACTTTATCGATGTTGGGGAAATCTAGAAAGGATAAAACAATTGTTTTTGTCTGCAACAAACATATCGTCGATCATTGATCCCCGATGCACTTTCGACATCAGGACTTTTTCGAGAGAGTCGATCCCAAAGCACTTGGGTAGGTTTATCGCCGATCGCCGATACTTGATATTTTTCGGCATCGGAAAGATATGATTGGGTTTTAGAACGTATATCTTAAAGAAAGTCCCGATTCCGATTAACACGAGTAAATGAAGATGTCGGTCTTGAGTGCCACGTGTCTTTATCACGTAAGGGTGTCATACGACCTAGTTTTGTCCCGATTCATATTAAGTTTCCTTGGGTCCTAGTCAACTTTGCCATGTCATCTTTGTACGACAAGATCAATCAACGTCAGAGCTTTTGCAAGAATATCTAAACGAAAATTGATCGAAGCAGAATTCTGACCCCCGACTCACCAATTGGACTAGCGAAATGATGGGATGCTTTTAGCCTAAGATATGATCGGATTATGAATTTTAATAAACCAGTTAATGATTCATCCCGCATTTGTTGCTACCTCGAGCGCCGATTGAACAACAAAAATTTGAAATCGCCGATAGGCCACGTTACAACCCGTGCCCACATTGTCATCCTACGATCCAATTTAATTTAAACGTCTTTGAAGATCTGGCGGAAGATTTAATAAAAATACACTGATAACCCAAATTCAATGGTTGATGCGACAAGGTAAGTTCATCCATGTTTAAATCTCTAGAACAGTTTTGAACAATTTCATTCTGGGCACAATTCTGAATCCAAGAGCATTCGAAGAAGCAAGGCAAGCGTCTCAAAACTGTGTTGATCGCTAAATTATCAAAACCAAGTTAAACAAGCTGTAGAGGTATGTGTTCAAGTTTGTCAATTCGATGGTTTTGATTTATATATGCATTGGATTTCTTACACAGTCTCTAAACTATGTTCTAACCGTAGGTAAAATGCTGTCGAGAAAGCCAACCACCAGACGCTTTCCGAGAGCACCCAATCTAAAGGAATCTGAGATAGGTGAAGGTTCTTCTCCTGGTGTGGTGAGGCAGTTGGAATACACTCCCAGGGTAGAGTCAGTCATAAAAACCTCAACAAAGAAAGCTTTCGTCTAGCCACCAGTCTTCAGTGATACCGAAGCAAGCACCGGATCCAAAGTAATGCTCCCACAGTGGGGGGACCTTTTCAAAAGAATTAGTCGAGAGGAATACCCAAAGTATATCCCACACAATGACCCGGATGTTAGGGCGCTTGATGATCAGGTGTTCCCAAACATTCGACAGTCAAATGTGCACATGGTAGCTAGCAGAATCCCGGTTTTCCCTTGCATAGAGGTTCTGAAGTGGCTAATCGACCATACATATGCACATAAATGTATAATCAACAATGAGAATGGTGGGTGTGTCGAAGTTTTTCACCCGAAAGAAGTCAAGAAATACTAGAAGCTCAGAGACCCAGAGGAGCGAATAAAAACAAACTTTGTGGTGAAGTTCTACGAATTCCATGACACCAACCGACTGATGGCCTCATGGTGGAAGGAGGACAATAATTTTACCAACTGGAGAAATGGCTCATATGGGACGTCTAACTTGAGGGAGACATACATCTATTTGATGGCTCTCATCTGCTGACTATAGGGAGAGAAGGACTGCTCCAAGTTTTCAGAAGTATAGATGCCTATGGCGTACATAGTGGCTATCTCCGGGAGTAGCTTCAACTAGGGAGCGATAATTTCCAAACAATTGAGCATCTGTGTACAACAGGCTCAGATGTCGAAAGAAGGGTAAACACCCACTTTCCACATGGCCTCGTACCTTCTCGATGTCATCTGCACGAGAAATGTCTTCACTGACATGAATTTAAGATGACATGTTGCGGAGCTCCCGGTCCACATTTATTTTAGCATACTATGGGATAACATGTATAAAATATCATATGCACTCATCTGCGATGAATTCATCGCTCTTATTCATTTTATCATATTTAAAAGGGAATGCCCAAGATTATCCGCAACAACCAAGAAAATGGTAGCAAAGGTATGCCATTGGTATTTAGATGAATGATCAACCTATATCAGGGTGTTCGGGGCCACCAGAGCACCACATATCCTACCCGCTCACATCCCAGGCCGACTCATTATGGGAGAAATCTTCTATCAAACTATCCTACAGGGCTATAATGCCACACTAGTTAAGGACAAGAAGTAGGCCTTCATACCATACAGTTTCCATGTGGGGTTTTATCTGGTAAAGGACACTACTCAAGGAAAACGGGAAGAGATGAGCCAACTTGAATTCAGGTTCACGATAGGCCGATTCCGCAAGAACGACCCTAAAGGCATGGTCCTCCAACATGCTTCACAAGTATCATCCTGTTGGCCATACACTCATGATAAGTTTGAAGATGAAATTTTCACAGAGTGCGCTCAGTACTGGGAAGAAGTAGTACAGAGGATGGCCAACCCAAATATGAACAGGTTCAAGGACATGAGCATGGATGAACAGGTGGAGACAATAGAGCAGTCAACTCAAGAGGGCCTCAAAGCCAGGGAAGAAATCAGAGCGATAGAGACCATAGAGGCACAAAGAACGATATTGCTCTTGCTAGAAGGGGCACATAGAATCATTGATCAGTTTCAAAATGACCATGATCTAGTAGAGATGTCAAGGATTCCCACTGATGACCCAATCGAAAGCAGAGGAGAGCCAAGTGGCCTAGAGCCGATACAACTTGAAGAAATCACTGGGCCATAAAACCCTGAAGTTCCACCACCATAGATCAGATCACCAGGGGGAATTGCAACCCAGCTTGAGATAGCGAGGACATCAGGAAGAAAAAGTGTACCAAATCCCTTGTTCGACTTGATAACCATCTATGATGATGAGGAGAGTTCGAAGGTGTCCCTGGTGACTCTGGTGTAGATTACAGAGGAAAAAGAACCTGAGAGAGCATCTACCCCAGGTCCCGATGGTCCAATTCAGAGCCTTCCACAGAGCGAGCATGAGGTCGAAAGTGTCTTAGAGACTCAGCTACTCGACGTGCCAGGAACCCCAATGGACAGCTTGAGGGATGATCTAGGATCGAGCGACTAGGAAGAGGAAATTCCACAACTAGAAATTGACATTTCGACAACTGATTTCCAAGTAAGTACTGAACCTACCCTTGATTCTTCAGTTTTGGCTGATACCTTACCATCCGATGAGCAACAAACATAAGTCGAGCCATTGGGACATATGGAAGAATTTCATGAATCCTTCCTAGGACAGATACACACAGTTGGGAGCCTAAGAAATACTCTAACTTTTGGAGAGAAACAAATCCCCAAACCTGCTGTTGAGGTTGTCAATATACAAGAAATCACCTATGAATGAAAGAGAAAAGCCATCATGAGGAGAACCACTAAGAAGAGGAGGATTACATTGGACACTTCGATTCTCATCACCACACAGGAGAAGTTGCTCAACACAGAGCATGCCAAGACGTTTGAGCTTATTGGTGCAAGGATGGCTATCACAAATGCCACCTTGGATAGAGCAAGAAGATATCAAAAGGAGCTGGCCAGTGCGCTTAAGGAGTTGGAGCATCTGCGCCATTTGTTAAAATACTATCAGGACTCCACACAAGCCACAATTTTTTTGAGAAGTGAGTTCCAAGATACTTATGGAAAATTCACGATTGAACGACACCTTTTCATTGCAGGTATAATAAATTTTCAAGAAGACACCCTTATGGCACTAGAGACTTTAAAGGACGTGGAGAGGTGGTGTGAAAAGGATCATCAAGCGGTGGAAAGGATAGATTACATCAACATAGTTTGAAAGGGCTGAGATGCCGAAGAGCACGACATTCGGGTGCTAAGAGATAGCATCATCGACCGGATCAGGAAAGCGACTGAATATTGGGTGAAAATGGCCCAGGAGACACAGTGGGAGATTAAGGAGAAGTGGGTTGATTGTGAAAAGAGTTGGGAAAAGATTAATGAGGAGATGAAATGCATTGGCCTCCCATAATTTGGCTCACCCGAGGACTTTGTCGACTTGTATGACATAGTCAAGCAACATGCAGAAAAAGACTCAACATGGACTGCAGAGATAGCAAAGGTGGCGAGCATGGCGCCAGGTCAAGTACAATAGTTCATGGAGCACCCGATTAAGGCTCAAGCAGTGTTGCAACGATTAAGCGTTAAAATAGCCAAGTACAAAGAACGGGTAGTAGAAGTGAAAGAAATTATTTCAACCTCGATGGACCAACATAGGTTCCCATATGCCAACACATGCGAGGAAATATTCGTCAAATGGTCATAGTATGAGAAGAGTCATCTGCTCTAGTAAAACTATTTGATGACTCTTAGAAGACAGATAGATGAAAGCGCTATGTGGAAATATTTTGTTTTACTTAGCTTGCACTTTTAATAACTATTTTTAGTTAATGTTTCATTATAAATAAGAGGATTGACCTTTTAGCAAACGTCGATGGTTTTTGCAAAGACTCTCATTTTTAGAATTGTAAAGAACTATTTCTGAACTACCTTAATTAAGAACTCATGTTTAGGACCAGAGACAAACTTTTGTTTTTCATCAAAGGCGTGTGTGATTGGACTTGAGGAGGAATTACTTCCGACTTTATTTCATGAATTAATGATGTAATGAGTAAGAGTTTTTGAATCTATTGATAAGTTAGTTGTTTCAATATTTTTTGTATTTCTTGTAGCTAATGATGAAAGCAAATCATTGTGTTAATGTGTGATTAATGCTAGAGCTAAGGAAACTATTTTTCTTGCCATCATTCTATTGCATGTATGTTTTCTTTTGATAATCGTATCTCAGTCAATAATAGAAATACCGACAAGTTAATGTATTAGTACTAGGCTTGTCATAGGTGTGGAAATTCTTTGTATGCATGCTTGAGCACAAGAGTTATCTGAAGCTCAGCCTTCTTCAATAGTTAAGAACCCCTCTTTTCCAAGCTAGTTTATACCAACACACATCTTCTAATCAACCCCATATAATAGGAAAAAATACAAAAGAGAACATTTAAAATGAAGGAGGAACTTCCATAAGAAGATATCCTGTCAATCACTACATAAAGCCCATCGATAAATCGATCGGATCGAAAGATATGGAGAACCATTCCGCCATTAAACATTGCAGAGTCTAATTGGGCCTCTGTGGCGGGTTTGGTTCCTGCTGTTGAGTCAAAGGGATTTAGGACCCCTCAACAATTTCCTCTCTTCCATGGAGTAAAGCCTTTCTAGTTATTATATTGTTGACCCCCTCCGTCCATTGTAATATTCTCCTCCTGAATCATGTAAATATCTGACGTTCACTCCCTCATCAAACCAAATGTGCGACAATCCTTCTCTTCATGTCCGACCGATTTGAAAAAGTTGCAAAACAAGTTCCTTGGTGTACTCTAATACTTATGTAGTAATGGAAATTCAATTGAATAATGTCCCCATTTCTTACATATCTAACAATACCCCCCTCCTGGTAATGGATTTGGTGCTCCAGTTGCCAGATACTACGTGAATGCTAGGAATTCGTCTTTGTGATGGCCCTCAGTCCTACACTTGGTGCACCGGACTCGCTCTCGTTTCTCCTTCCCTTTTGTAATTTCTTCCAGTTGAATCATAAAAGAAACCACCTACGTCTGAACTTGCGCCATCCCTCCATTGTCTCATATAGGGGATGATTCCAATTTCATTGCAATTTCCATCACCTTGGGATATGATGCAACCTTATGTTGAATCAATGGTATGCGAACATGTGGTAGAAGTCCTACAATAAACCATTCCTGATTTTGTTGATCTGGGACTTGGAAATTCATCCTTCCCATCAGGTCCTTGAACCTTTGATCGAAGTCCCATACTGACTCCATTTGGACCTGTTTAATCTCCTTCAGTTCTATAATGTATTTTGATTCTGAATTTTCCTTTTTAAACTCTTTTATCAATTCTTGTCTTATCTCGACTAATGTATTGACATGTCATGTAGGCGTGGTACTCTACAACTTCATGTACCAAACTAACACACAACCCCTAAATGTTGTCGCCAATTGCATAATATTCATAGCCTCATCCTGGATGTTCTTAGCGGACCAAATTGTCTCGTAGACAAACATATGTTTTTTGGGGTCCTCTAATCCCATTCCCTAGAACTCAGGCATCCTGAGGGTGTTGTCTACCCCTGCCATATTGCTTTGTGTAGTTCCTCCTCTTGGTGATGCTGGTTGACTCCGACTCTACACAATGCTTCCACTGCTATGATTGCTACTACTCTGTCCTCCCTTGCTAACTATAAGTGCTTTTGATAAGTCTTCAACTGTTATTTTCGATTGTGGTGACGCACATGGGATCGTGGATTCAACACACGATCTGGTTTGAGAAGGACTTAATGACTCCTCTCTTATAAGACTGGACTGAAACTCCTCTTCCTCTCTGCTTATGTGTGGTATCTCCATGATTTGGATTATTGTGCAAGGTCCTCTTCCCTTTGGCTCACTATGTGGCTCTCCTTTATCAGCCCCATTATTTTTCCTCTTCTACCTCCTTCCTCTGTGCAGTTCTCCAAACTCTTCTTCTTCCTCTAGTATACCTTATTCGACTCTCTACATCCTTAGTCCCTCCCTTCCTTCCTTCTCTCTTGTCCTAGACTATCCTATTGTCATCCCCCGGTTCCTCTAAGTGCGTGAATCCCCTAGTAGTCAGATTCCATTATCATCATGCACTTGTCACACACCAACATATTTATCCATGTACCTAATGATTTCATGAACCTTCCGCATGGACCTTTGTATAAGTCCCTTTCTGCAACACTGTATGATTGGGTACAATCTACTGCGAACTCTGTAATATATCCTCCTAATATGCTATCTAACCAGAAATCAACTGTGCGAGAAGTGTTATTACTTATAGAATTTAGTTTTCTTACCAACTCAGGAGTCCAATTCCTCGACATTGCATCTCGGTACCTTCCAGTGTTTTCCACTAATCTTTCTAGAATAATTGGAAATTTGCCAAAGAAAATTTCATGCAACTCTGTGTATACATACCTTTACATCCACTGTTCGTTACTCATCCGAGGGTTTCTATTCTCTTTTCGTGCAAAATCTCGTTCCTTCCTGTCTAACCATTATGAAATTTCCTTCCTAGTCAAGCTCCAAAACATTACCTTAATCAAAAAATCCGGGTCTCGACAACATAACCATTTGTTGGCATTGCACACGGTTGTAAGACCCTAGGTTCAAGTTTATCTTTTAGCAACAAAACCCTTCAGACATTGGCCCTTTCGACATCACCTGCATGAACAGATGAAGTCTCACCCAAGGTATCTATTGGGAGTGCAAGAACCATGTTTTTGCAGTGGTGAGGGAATGGGAGGTTATTATTCCATTCATTCTTAATTATTTGTTCTATGCACATTATTTTGCAAGTGCTCTTATTTTATTACTTAGTGGATCTCAGGTTCATATTACCATTATATTCCATATTAATGCCTAAAATCATTACTAGAACAATTATAATTATTGCACCATGAATATATAAGGTAAATATACTCTAATATGCATTCAAATAGATTCCATAAGCAAAAACACAAAATACATGTAACACAACAATTAACATGGTTCACCCAACTCTGGGCTATGACCACAACGACTGGATTTTTTATTATGCGTTTGGTAAATTCTTTAGGCTTTCTTACTGTGCTTACAAAGATACATCATGGCTATCTTTATCTTCTCCTAGCGTAGCCGCTCTGCAATGCAATCCTTTCTCTCTCTCTGCATCATCTCTTACATTTAAACATAGATTCCTATCTTTAACATAACCAAGTTGAACGAGGAACTAGGAACAACAAGAAACCCCTATTCTCCCAACCCATTACATATTTATACATACAATCTAGGGCTTAAAAACCTATTCTATTCATCCCAAAACCCTTATTACAATGTATGACTACTCCAGTTGACTGGTTGTTCGAGCTGCTTTTGCCTACTTTTCCATCTACATGTTGTTTTTCTCCTGTTCTTGCTGATTTTTCGCATCCTTCCATATTTAGAACGTCAAGTTATCATTCTTCCTTTTATTTTTATTCCTTATCCAACTTTATTCTCTTCTTTATTCCTCTGTCTGCTCACTATCCTCCTTCTATGCACTATCCTCTTGGATGCACCTCAATTGCGCACTCCCTAGTCTTTCTTCTTCTTCCGATCACTTTTTCTATACTTGGGATTTTTATCAAAATTGTATCCAACACTACCTGTCCAACAAGTATGTATACCTTCGTAGACTTTACCAGTCAAATTGTTTGGCGGAGGGGGTCCCTTGTCCCACAAACAAGGGGTTCTCATACAAAAATTTGGTGTCTGGCTTGGCCGTGACCATAAAATTAGATTATTGTTATTATTATTATAATGCAATGCTTACCTTTTTATGCTTATCCAATTTTCTTAAATGTGAATGGGGGACAACCTTCCATCCCATTTACCTTTTTCGTAATTTGTGCCCCACACTAGCAATCCCGCATCCTCCAAAATGATTCATCCACTTCTGCAACCCACAAAATATCCTTTTTCTTATACTTAGTTCATTTCACCATTGTGTATGTCAGAGTCCCTCCTCATATTTTTGACTCTCCATGCTCGCAGTCCCGCATCATGCAATCCTGCAGTCATCATATCACACTTTCCATTTCCCACTTTTCACTTCCATACTTAACCATTTTTCTTGTTTCCTGACATTACATCACCATTCTTGATGGAGTTTACTTCCCCTCCACCATGTCAGCCACCACTTGTATGAACCTAAATACCGTTATTAAGTGGCGAAGATTCATAAAAGCTTTGTAATAAATTCAAAATCTGACTGTACAAGCTAGCAACTTTGAAATAAGAGTTATAATAGTTGGTAATCAAGGAAATATGTGGTAAATTTAATAAATAATTAAAAATCCATGACTTGAAAAGGTTATATCAATAGGAATGCCACCTTTTCATAAGAAGGGAAATGAGTGTAAAGACATGTCAAGTAGAAGAAAAGACTTGTATTGAAGATACACACTTAACACTCTTGGATGAGAAGATCACCAATTCCAGTGGTCACAAGTTTATAAGTGGTATTTGGATTTTCCCCTTGCAAAGAAGGAGATAAAAAAGGTTTGGAGTTCATGCATAGCATTGTCCGGGTGTGTTCTAGAGGTGGCAGACTTCAAATAACTGATACTTTGGTGTGCAGATAAGTTCGACACAGAAAGAAGAATTAATCAAATCCAAGGAAATATGTTAATCTCTTTGACTTCCTCAGTATTCAGGAGAATGTTGAGACTTCCAATCCCCACTATGTTGTTTAAGAATGAGGAAGAAGACAAATTTCTCATGGAACATCGAGGAGGAGTAGAGCTCCTTGAGAATTATCTCACCAGCTCGAGAGTTGACATCGATTTCGCTCAAGTTGAGGTAAGCTCTATGAAATAAGTTTGCTTGGTTTTTTGCTCGAATGATTGGATTAGCGTCCATGGCCTCCATACCAAAAAATATTTTTTACATTCTCCACTTTGCTATTCATGAAGATGCCAAGATTGACGGGGCTCAAATCATTTCAAATGAGATATCTTTTTAGCTAGGTGGCCTAATAAAAACCAAATTTTTTTATATGACTTCTTAGTTGGTCTATGCTATAGCCTACTATCACATATTTGAAGACTTGCTTGGGGAAAGGAATGTTGATTTTAAGGTGGAACCAAATTCTTTATGGTACCTAGATTTATGGAGACATAAATCCCAATACAATTTTTAGCAGTCCAAAATGGTTTTATATCTACTTTAAAAAAATTGATTCATGGTCCTGCTACATCGAGGTTGTCACTAGAGGCTGCATCCTTTCTCTCCGATAAAGGAATTTTTGAAACTTTGGAGGATTTCAGTCTTTTGAGATTAGTTGGGTTCTAGGGGAAACCCTTCTTTTTACCCTTCTATGTGTCTGATCGAATATTTTTCATCGAGGTGTGCATACCGTATAGATACTGGGCACATGTTTTCAACGAAAAAATTAAGAAACAATTTATTCCATTGCCATGGAGGGTCGGAGAAATTTATGTCAAGAATATTTCCCATTTAGATGAATTTGTTGCTTGATTGGATCAACTTGGTTTAAAAGAAGCTCAATGCAACAAGGGTTTTGACCCTAAAAACTTATTTTCTACACACATGTCCCTAGTCGAATACTTTCATATTTTTGTTAATCTGAACAATTCAAAGAAGGAGAAGGAGACAACCAAAATCTCCCCAAGACATCTATTGAAGAAACTTTGAATGATGTTGAAGAATTGGAAAACACTAATTAGTGCTATAAACAAAAGGGAAGAGAAGAAACCAAAAAGAACCCTAATTCATCCAATATTTTATAAAGAGGTACTTGTGCAAAAACAAAACCTAGAAGTAGTGGTCTAGAACCGAGAAGAACATTCATCAAAAATTCAGATGATGGTGATGATAAAGACCCTACAAAGAAAAAATTGGAAAAATATCATGATGTACACACTTCCATTAAGAGAAAAAGAGAAACTCAGAAAGTAGGACAAGATGTACCTGAAATTGAGGAGAGTCCCAGAGCCTTGGAAGTAGATGACGTAATTGAAGAACCCAACTGGTTGGAGAAAATATTGATGGAAACTAGGGTGATTTTTGAGCATCTAGCTTCCCAAGAGATAGAAATATTTGAAGAAGAGTTGGTTAGAATTCATCACACGACCTACCACACTAATGTAAGTTTTAAACCTGTGAAGTAAAGCAATGCATATAGATTCTTAAGCAAAACAAAAATTAATCAATGGCTCATACACATAGTACATAGAGATTTACACCGGAAACCCTGAACCGAGAGAAAACATTTAAACTCTTCATTGTATTAATTTCACCATTCACCATACAATATATACAATGTTTTTAGGTATTCCGTAGATACCAAAACCCTAATCCCTTAATCCAGGATTAATTTAGAAAACTGTTAAAAATAGAAAAATCCGCTAAAATAGCAAAAACCGCCCACACACACACACACACACACACACACAGATGCAGTTGTTGAATCTGATGCGCCCACACACACACACATGCAAAGAATATAACACATACCCAACATTCTCCCACTTGTTGTTTTCTTTGCATCTAGGGGTCCACAGGATTATATAGTCAACAATCTAGGGCAACATTGCCCATTGTTAATCTACACCAGGAGAACTTTTCTGTGCTCACACACTTTGTCAATGAATCTGCAACATTATTCAAAGTGTCAACCTTTTCCAACAACACCTTATTTTCTTCAACCATGTATCTCACAAAGTGATACTGAACATCAATATGCTTTGTCTTCGAATGATAAGTTGGGTTCTTTTCCAGGAATATTGCACTCTGACTGTCACAATCTAATCTCACTGCTTGTTGTACCAACCCAATACCTGAACACAATCTCTGTAACCATACTGCTTCCTTTCTTGCATGAGTGGCTGCCATGTATTCAACTTCTGTAGTTGAGAGTGACACTACAACCCGTCTTTTGCTCATCCAACTGATTTCTCCTCCAAATAGGTTAAACACATACCCACTTGTAGATCTTCTGCGATCCAGATCTCCAGCCCAGTCTGCATGAACAAAGCCATGTATGTCCACCACTCTGTCCAATAATGGTGTTCCTCGGTAGCACAATCCATAATTGGTAGTGCCACGCAAATACCTGAAGACCCTCTTTATTGCTTGTTATAACCCTATAATTTATAGGATCATCTGGTGATTGGAATTTTTTTTCACTATTGATGTATGTTGTCTTGCAAATAATATTTCATTCCTGCAAATTATTTTCAAAAAGAAATGAAAAGAAATAAAAAATAAAAGAAAAGAATAAAAGAGGGCACACAAGAAATGGATAAAAGCCCCATGCAATAATAACAACTTGATCCATACAGTTTAAACATGGCCAAGTCCTTTTGAATTTATGTTGATAGGTTTAGTGAATAAGCTTGGATAAATTGTTTAATCTTAACCAGGTAGTTAGGTTAGCCAGTGAATAAATTTGATCAAATTGTTTAATATTGATCAAATAGCCACAAGGTAGAGTAATTTCTTAGCCCAATAGTCTAATCTAGGCTAAATGTGTAGGTAGGTAGGTTAGGACATAGGCTAGCCAGTTTTTCCTTCAATAAACATGCTTGATGTTCAAATAAAATTCATGATGTTGATGTTGAGTTGTGTTTCCTAACTCCATGGTGACAAAAATCAAAAGGAGGCAGAAAAAACCCACAAAGAGAACGATAACCTAAGTTTCGCTGCACGTTCTTGATTCACGCCCAGAGAGTAAAGATCACGCTTAGATTGGCGGTTGAGTTGCTGGTGCCTAGATTTATGACTGAGATGAAATTCCGGACCCCCCTGACTATTCTATCTTTAACGGTGGGGGGGGGGGGGGC
>ML808615.1:14754-40427 GCA_009831015.1 Picea engelmannii | reverse complement strand
TACAGTCAACCATACAGTGTGCAGATCGACGGTTGATAAGAAATTTCGGACCCCCCTGACTATTTTGTCTTTAACGGTGTGGGGGGGGGGGTCCGATGTGGACAGTTTTCTCAGCGGGCCCCATCCCAACGTGTCGTCAATCCATTACTTCAGACCCCCTCCATTATAAACCACTCACTACCATACCCTCCCTCCAACATATTTCCATACCAACATTCCTATACCACTGTCGCCTCATGACGTCACATCCCACTATATCCTATTTTAAGTCTCGTCTCATTACTTTGCCAACGTATGTCCCCCTTCACCTATCACATGTCATATCCTTTTCACCTATCCTCCAATTTTCTCTCTCCACATCATCCTAGTACACCCGTCACCCGTCCTTCACTTGCCACCTCACACCTCAAATGATTCGTTGGCCATTTATTACTGGCTAAGATATCCGTTAGTTTGCTGACCTGTCCCCCATGCCCAACGTATACCAGTTCACTCAAAATTAGCCCCGTTTTCGCCATTTGCGCACTACTCACACTTTCCACACACTAGAACCTCATTCTCCTCACCTTTTCAGTCAACGACCCAACCATAGCCACTGCCTACTAACTCTTTTGTTTTAGTTTGCTGGTACCTTTTGAATCGATGGTGCCGAAATCTAAAAGATCAAAAGTCGAGGAAAATCCATTCCTTCCACCTCCTATCGATCTCAACCAGATCACGCTAGATGACAAAGATTACCTGATCTCAGAGACCAGGTGAGAATTTGATTTCAACGAATTGCAGTCATGGTTTAAAGATACATTCGTGGATCAAAGCGATGAGATTGGGCTCTGGGAGTCCAATCTCCCTCTGTATCTCTTTCCCCAAATCCACCATTTTCCTGAATTCACCCTCAAATACCAGGCTCATTACGTCCCCGATCATAGAGCCATAGCTTCATCGTCTGGAGAAACTCTATTCTCTATCACACCCGAGGCCATTGGTCAAATGATGCAATTATCTAGAGCCAAATCCCACTCTCCCCTCACCATTGAAGTTCTAACAGAGAGGTACCAGAATCTGTCTTTTCCCCAAAGGGCGTAGATTTTTGAGCTTTTCCTCCCATAGGATGCCCAATTTCCCAAGAAAAATCCCCCTTACCACTCCTCCATGTTTTTAGAAAAGGGAAACCAAATTATTTCATCGCTATGTTGTCTGCTCGACTATTTCTCAGATGAATGAGTGGATGAACCCATTTTGGGTTTTCTATCCATTTTCTCTGCTGAAGAAAAAACCACCATCCAGTTCGACTACATCACTTTCCTGACCAAGAACATACATGAACAACTCTTTAAATTCACCACAAAGGGCATGTTCCGGTATTCTTCAATACTGGCCTACATTTTCACCTTTTTTCAAGCAGATAAGTTCTCTTTCCCTATGCAGAAAATGGACCAGGACAACAAGCCATAGTCTGTCACCTCTTGGACGTCGCTGCTCAGAAGAAACTCCACAGAGTTTAATTTCAAATAGTTTATTGAAAAATTTTACCATCCAGTGGTGAACATGCTCCGTGGTAGACCAGAGCCAAGGATAAATGAAGAGATCCAAAGAATCTTACACCTCTCGGACCTCACCAAGTCTGGGGATTGGTACCTGTATCAAAATCACACAGAAATCAGAGTATATGGGTGTGAGTTAGCTCCATACAAAATGCCCAAGTACTTGCCTATTAGGATATTTTCCCTGGAGTATATTAGACAAATGATCAATTCAGATGATATACATTTTGTATCTCTGAAGAAGAAACAACAACTGAGAATCAAAGGGCAGATAGGACCCTTTATCTGCAACAGTCGAGCTGTTGGGGAAGAGGCAGAAAAATTATTAAAGGAAATGAAATTTAGTACCAATTTCACTTGGCACTATGATCTGTGTGGGATCATTGCAGAGATGAGAGCGAAGAACAAAAGTTCCTCGTATGCTCATATGCTCAAACCAGAAATTGAGAAACTTGTGAACCAGACAGAGTGGGAGGTGAACACTCTGGGAGACACTGAACAACAGTCTCATCTAACCATGATTTCACAAACAACCACTCCACAAGTACCAAAGGAGAAAATAACCAAGAAGGATGTCTCTCCTTCAGTCACTGAAGTATCAACATAGGATTTCCAAGTGTACAAGAAAAGGCCTAAAGCTACTCACACTACTGACAAGACTGGAGAGGACGAGACCCACTCTACCACTGTAGATGAAGGGGAGAATTCATCACCTTTCTCAAGCAATCATCATATGATGTCTACTTCTTCCTCAAAGAAGCAGATCGATACCACTGTGATCACCCAACCTCCACCGGGATCTGTAAAACTGAGCATTTTTGAAAAATATGATTTAATTAAGAAGAAAAACCAGATGCTGACCAGCAACACCTATGCTCAGTTTTGGAAGCAAATGTCCACAACACAACACATATTGTTATCAACTTTTGATATAGAGAAGGGGAGAATGCACATGGCATTTTTGCAGGCACAAGTGCCCCATCCAAAATAAATCACTGATTACAAGAGGGCTACAATGGAGTTTAACACCAGAGATGTACATCCAGCTGATCAGATGGATCTACACAGGCAGACTGGAGAAATGATTTTCTCAACATTAGCCAATGCTTCCACCTCTGCTACCAAATTGCAGGTTTCTCTGAACAATGTTCAAACCCAATTAAAGATGGATAAAATATCATCCTTTGCAAAGGATAACATGATTAAGTCCTTAGAAGAATTGGGTATGACCCCTCAAATGCGAAAGCAGCTGAGGATTTGCTCAAGAAAAAGAATGCTGGCATAGCATCTCTGAGGAAGCAACTGAAATTGCCAGCTACAGAAGACTCACAGACCAAAGAGATAGCTGAGACAGAAGGAGAGAAAGAGGAATTGCTAAAGCTTATCATGGAACAAAATGCACAAATAAAAGAGATGGAAGTAGAGCTAGAATGGTTAGTAAAGGAGAAGGAACAAGCAACACCTATGGAAGCCATCCCACTGAGTGCAGTTCCTCTCACAGGAGTTAGCACAACAACTGCATCAACAACCACTACAACAGAACTTCCATCAACCACCCCACTGACAACTCTGGAAAAATCTGTAGAGCTAGCAAAATCAATGGAGGAGATGACTCTACAAGGAAAAAAGATCAATAGACTGAAAAAGCAGGTTGAGAATATTCAGGAGATTACGTCTTCCTACCAGACAAATTATAACATTGAGAAGCAAACATTGTAAAATCTCAAGCAGGAAATACAACAGCTGCAAAAGCAAACAGTGGTGGGCAAAACACTAGCTGAATCCAAGGAGAACATTTGGATGGACATCTCCAAGTCCATAAATAAAATTTGGCCCATGGTGCAAATTATGTTTGAACAACAAGAACTAGTTTTGAGGAGCAAGCAGGCCATTGACAAGATAAAGGGAGAGCTGGGGGAAATGCCCACATAAGCAAATGAAATCATTAGATTTCTGAATTTGAAGACTAGGGAAGAGACGAAAGACCTGAATATTGAAGATAGGACAGAAACCATCCTCAAAGTCAAGAGGCTTCTGACTAAAAGAGGATTGATGTTGCAGCTGGAGGAGAAAGTCAAGAACAGGGACATAGAAGTTTAGAGGTTCTTCAGCAAGATTGATGCCTTGCAAAAGAAAGGTCTTCCTGGTTTACTGGTACTGAATGAAAAGATGATGACCCTCTCTGACTACAAGCAGAAGATTTCCATGGTGGCCAAGGACAGTTCCAAGTTTTTAGGAATACAGGGCAGCATAATAGGCAAAGCGTTTCTAGAGACTTTGTAGCTGGACCTCAACATCCAACACGAGATCAAATATATCTTCATCATCTGGCCAACGTTTGCTAAATATACAGAAATGGATGAAATCTATCGAAGACTGCTCAAAGTCGCCATTCCCAGTCAACAAAGATGGGAGGAACTGTGCACTTCGATCAAATGAGGGATGAGGTGTATAGTCCAAATCAAAATGCAGAGCAGTCAAAGTCACTTGAATGACTCACCAACGGTCTTCCCCAAAATCAGCATGAAAGATCCGATAGATCATCATCAGTTCCTACATTTTTGTATCTTGGTATCTAGTTAGTTAGATCTATAATCTGCCACGTCCTGATCATAAATGACAGGGTCGTTTGTAATTTTGATTATAAATGCTTCGAACTTGGAAGTATTGAGGGTTGATCTTTATGCCCAAGCAAGCTGTAAGTACTGTAATTTTTTATTAGAGATCTACCAGTAATAAAAGGACATTTCATAGGATTCTCGCGTGTTAGCTGTTGGTGATGTGTTTTTTCTCTGTTGAATGGTTTTTCTTGTCTTCGTAATCATTTATGTTTTCTATATTTGATCGTTTAAAATAAGTTAAAGTTGCAGAATTTATCTTTGTATATTCTGTTTCTGGCTTTTAAAGATCTAAATGTTTATCCTCTAATGTTATGATTAAGAAATTCTTAAATGCTTCTGGATTATAATTGATTATCTCATCTTTTCTGCTATCCATCATTTAATTTCTAAAGGATCTAATAGTTGCATTATCCTGCCTTGTGAAAACACCTTATAAAAGATGTATTGATCTCGAGCTTTATAAAACATACACCATATCCCAATGGATGCGTAAGCGACATTTCAACCATTTTTATAAAACAAACAACACAGTCCCATTTATTTAACTAGCCTAACATCTAAAATCTAAAACAAAGTTAAATTTTACAGAGAGATCCCTCTCTGAAACTGGAAGGGCTAGATCCCAGTTTCAAAGTGGTTGGATAAAGTTACCTCTAGTAAATTTCTTCTACCTAGCGACAACCTTTGGAAATTTACAGAGCGATAACATTGTTGTCCAATGCTCCTTCCCTGGTTTTGACATATACCTGCTCAAAACTCCCACTACATGTGCAATGTTCGGTCTAGTACATACCATTGCATACATCAAACTGCCAACTGCACTGGCATACAGAACATGGGAGATGTCCTCTTCTTCTTCCTGTGTCTTGGGACACTGATCTGCATATAACTTTACACCTATAGGAATAGGAACCTTGACCGATTTACTTCCATGCATATTAAACCTCTGCAATATCATCTCAACATATTTTCTCTGATTCAACCATAGTTTCCTATTTGCACGATCTCTTTTAATCTCCATTCCCAGAATGAAGTTAGTAGCACCGAGATCCCTCATGTCAAATTTGGAGGATAGTTGCGATTTCACCTCCTTGATAACATCCATGTTATTTCCTACCAACAACATGTCATCAACATACAACACTTCATAAATGAAGTTCTCACAAATCCCAGTCCAACGATGTATGTGTCAAACTTTTGGTATCACATCCTAGGTGATTGCTTCAAACCATATAGTGACTTCTTTAGCTTACAGAATAGCTCTTTCTTTCCCTTCACTACAAAGCCTTATGGTTTCTTCATGTAGATTTCTTCTTCAATATCCCCATGTAGGAATGTTGTCTTGCCATCCCTCTGTTCCACTTCAAGATCAAAAGCAACAAAAATGGATAAGAGAAATCTAATAGACGTTAACTTGGCAACAAGAGAAAAAATCTCACCAAAGTCAATTCCCTCTACCCAGAAATAACCTTTTTCTACTAACTGATCTTTGTATTTCTCCACCTTTCCTTTTGCATTAAGCTTCATCTTAAACAACCATTTTCTACCAACATATTTTCTTCCAACTGGCAACTCAACTATATCCCATGCCTCATTCTTATCCAAGGCATCCATTTCTTCAACCATGGCCTTCTTCCATAGTTTATTATCCTTTGAATTCACTGCTTCCCTTACAGTTCTGGGATCATCATCAGTCATAGATAAAGCAAAATTAGAACAAAAATCAGTTGGACTATACCTTTATAGTTGCCTTCTTTCCCTCAGTGATATCCTCAATACTGGGGTATGAGGTTCTTCTTATTTTGCTTCATCTTATTTAGATGATTTATATTTTGCATCATCCAATTCAAGCTCTATTTTCTCAGGTTCGTCTTCCGTTGGTAGGAATTCCTGTTTGGACACATCTTTTACCTCTCTAAAAACAACATCCCGACTGTAAACAATCTTCTTAGTTTCTGGGTTCTAAAGCTTATAACCTTTCACACCATCTTTATAAACCATAAAGAGACACTTTTCATATTTATTAGCCAACTTACTCCTATTTTCCTTTGGAACATGTACACAAGCATCACAACCAAACACTATGAGATGTTCAAGAGAGGGTGTCTTACCATCCATACCTCGTGTGGAGTTTTGTCATCCAACATTGATGAGGGTGGTCGATTGACCAGGTAACATGTTCTACCCACTGCCTCTGCCCATAATTCTTGTCCTAATTCGACACCACTAAGCATGCTCCTTGCTTTTTCCATCAATGTCCCGTTCATCCTTTCCGCAACTCCATTCTGCTGAGGTGTGTATGGAGCAGTCTTCTTCCTTGCTATACTACACTTCTTACAGAATTATTTGAATTCATTTCCACAGAATTCTCCACCATTATCTGTTCTCAATACCTTTATTTTCTTCTCTATCTAATTTTCTACCAGAGCCTTAAACTCTTCAAATTTATCAAATACCTCAGATTTATTTCTAAGAAAACAAATCCATGTGCTCCTTGAGAAATCATCTATGAATGAAACATAATACACAGATTTACCTAGTGATGGAACTGGCACAGGTCCAAACACATCACTGTGTATCAACTTTAAGATCCCCTTTGCTCTTATAGCACCAGATGGGAATCTTACTCGATTATGTTTACCATATATGGAATGTTCATAGAAATAAAAATCCAGAGTGCAATTAGACATACCTTCAACCATACCTTTATCGTGTAGTGTTCGAAGGCCCTTTTCTCCAATATGTCCCAGTCTTTGATTCCACAACATGGTCTTCTTTGCAGGGACAATATTGGTCTTGTCTTGTTTACTTTTCTTCTCGTGGAAAACAAAACTGTTACACCCATTAGTACAAGTGCTTCCCAACAACTTGTACAGATTTCCACACCAAACTCCCCTCATCAACACCATTGCTCCTCATACCATCTTGCAAGTGCCCTTTCCCAATACAGTATCCACTCCATCATCATCCAACTTGCTTACAGATATTAGGCTCCTGGCTAGTTTTGGAATGTGCAGAACGCCATGGAGAGTTCTAATCCTTCCATCTTTTAGCAGCATCTTAACCCTTCCACATCCCATGATTTTGGATGTCGAGTTATCGCCTAGGAATACCATCGAATTTTTCATATTCACAGAACCACTCCCTATGAGGAGTCATATGGTATGACGCACCTGGTTCGATCAACCATAAATCATGGTCTTCATGTGTACCTGTAGATTCCAGGTAAACATCACCTCCTTCTTTAGTGGAGGTTTTTTTCCTCTGTGGAAGAGGTACTATTGTTGGCCCTTGGTTATGGAAGGAAGCGAAGATCAAGGAAGGAAAGTAAAATGAGAACTCCACGGGAGACACAGTGACTGCCACTAGATCGAAGTAAGAAAAAGAGAAGAAAAGATGGAGCGAAGTACGGAAAAACAAGCCGTTGAATGAGGAGATCAGGGATGATAGATCAACAAGAGAAAAGAATCGTAGCAAACTCAACAAGCAGAGAAAGCCACCATTGGATGCTTTGGAGCACCGCGCAACGAGGAAGGAAAGATAGACTGGCGAAGCCCAGAAAATGTGGGTCAAGTTGACCTAGGGTTTTAGACACCTAGGGTTTTGGGTAATTAGGGTTTGACACCTAGGTTTCAACCTAAGGTTGTCGGTGAGGGACTATAATGTATAAATAGAGGTCGAGAGGACCTAGGTCAGGTCGGTACTAGTGTTGGGTATTTCTATTGATTGTGGTTGATTGAGAGATTGTTGTACAGTGAGAGAGAAAAGTGCTGAGAGTGAGAGCCTTCCAGCATTGTAATATCTTCAGCTGGGTGCGAAGATCCGATCCTGCAGCTGGGTGCGCAGAAAAGGGAGAGAAGAAGAGAGAGCATATGCTGGCCAGAGTGCAGATCAAAACTGTAATCTTTATCTTAATATATCATAAGCATAGTTCTGTGGATGTATCCCTAGAGATAGGGTGAACCACGTATGTTTTGTGTTCTATGTGTGATTGATGCTTGGATCTCTGTCATTGTTATATTATTATTTGCATTATTGTGTTAGATCATATGTATAGCTTCACGCAGAGTAGATCTAGTTGATAAGAGATATATGAGTGTTGTCTTATTGTTGTATTAGTTCCACTTGATATTCCCTTGGTTGTAGACATCTTTGTCCTGCAACCCCCCTCTTAGTTGCTTTGGGTGAGACTGCATCTGCTTCGCAGGTGTTGTCGAAAGGGCTAGTAGCTAGGGCTTGTTGGTGTGCTCTTGGAGTGAACCTCGGGTTTTCCCCTGTGCCAACAACTATCATATCCATTTAGTTTATCAACCTTCTTAGACTTGCAATCTTTCTTATAATGCCCTATTTTACCACACTTCCAACATTTCCTCAAATATTTTCTTGGAGACTTAGATCTACCTATAGATTTAGATCCCCCCCCGAAGACTTACCAAGATTCCTGTCTTGGGTACGACCTCTTACAAATAAAGCATTTGTGCTATGACCATCCATGCTTTTCCACCTCATCTCTTCAGATAACAAGGATGCAACTACATCCTCATACTTTAATGTAGATTGAGTGGTACTACCAATTGCTACAACCAAATTATCCCAAGAGTTTGGAAAATAACATAACACAGTAATACACTTATATTCTTCTGCAATAGTAATATTAACAGAGACAAGTTGACTTACCAGAGTATTAAAGGCATTTGGATGTTCTGTCACAAAATCTCCATCTTCCATCTTAAGATGATACAACTTCTTTTGAAGAAACAACTTGTTTAACAGGGACTTTGATTGATACAAATTCCCTAACTTATCCCATAGTTCCTTGGCTGTATATTCTCCCGAGACATTCAACAACACCGAATCTGCCAGGCAGAGTCGAATAATACTCCTTGCTCTTCTGTCCAACTTCTCCCAATCTTCCTTCGACATATCGGTAGGTGGTGTACTAGTAGTTTGTGTACTAGTAGGTTATGTGCCATTAGGCTATGTACCAGTAGGTTGTGTACCCAAATCCACAACGATCCATTGTTCTTTGTCTACAAGAAGGTCTTCCATCTTGAGCTTCCATAGCTCAAAGTTTTTACCTTTGAAATTCTCTATCTCAATTCTAGAAGAGCTCACCATTCCTCTTTCTACACTTGAATAACCACTGCAAAATCTCTCACTAAACCCAGGTTTATCACAGACCCAAGATAAACTTGATCTATCAAGATCGAGCCAAACCCTCAACAACAAAGGTGTCCATCTGAAGCCAAAAATGAGCTCTGATACCACATGTAAGTTTTAAACCTTTGAAGTAAAGCAATGCATATAGATTCTTAAGCAAAACATAAATTAATCAATGGCTCATACACAGTACACAAAGATTTACACCGGAAACCCTTAACTGGGAGAAAACCTTTCAACTCTTCATTGTATTAATTTCACCATCCCCCATACAATACATTCAATGTTTTTAGGTATTCAGTAGATACCAAAACCTTAATCTCTTAATCTGGGATTAATTTAGAAAACCGCTAAAAATAGAAAAAAATGCCCACACACACACACATAGACACAGTTATCGAATCTGACGCGCCCCCCCACACACATGCAAAGAATATAACACATACCCAAGAAACAATTCCAATAAATTGTTAGTAGAAAATGTGAATATGAAAAATAAGAAAGTTGTTGAGAAATGGAAATCATAAATCAATTTTCATGGGGTTCCACCCTCGAAAATCATGAAATTTCATGATGAAACTAGGGAATCACTAAAGGAATCTATTTTTTATATTGAGAAACAAAATTCATTTTTAAAGGAAAGAATAAAGGAATTGGAGAAATCTCTAATTCCAAAACCATTATTTATTGAATCCTATAACTGCAATTTAGACAGTACTTACCCTTGAAGATATCCCAAAAAATAGTTCCAAGTTGAGGGGTTCATCTAGTTTATTGTTGGCTGTAAGAAAATATGTTGGAGATGGTATCCATAAGAGAATAGAACTAATCCTTGAAGTCATGGAATTATCATAGATTTCAACTAGCTTCTCAACAAGGATTATGCACTTTAGGGAATGCTATCCCCATTTTGTGGATAACTAAGGAGATGATGTCTTGAGGCCCCCCAGTTGCATATATGGAGTGTTGAGAGACTACATGACCAACAATACCCTTTGCACAAATGGAAAATCCACTCACCACCATAGATGGTCACAGGTTTACAGATGGAATCCACCACACTAGTTGGCTTCTGGAAGGCAGTGGGCTTTGCTCCATGAGGTACAAGTCAATATTATGGTGAGCATCATTTCAATATATAATCCATTTGATTATGTTGTATCTTAGATTTCTCTAGATTTCATGATATGTTCTTGGACATTATGCATTTTTCCCTGCTTCACCTTGGTGGTTGACATTGTGCCGTAATAAGTGGTCTTCTTTGGGAATGGGTTTGCTACTGGGGAAACCCTTAATGAGCCATCGTGCCATTCCTGACCATACTTACCACTTTGCATCATTATTCCCTTCCATTTCCTTATCTCTTGGGATTTTAGGGTATATTGACCCAAGAAGGGGTTGTCCCTCATTCTATGGGAAGAAGGGGCTAAAGGCCCAGAGGGGTTGGTGTTGGGTAAAAGATAAAATCCTTGTATAATCGTTCCATATGCTTCGCCCATGGATCACCCAAGAAAGCAATGAAACACTTATCTTTGAATAAAAGGGGACCCACAATATAATAAAGAAATGATTTAAAGGTTAGTTGAAGGATAGGAGGTCTCATCACGAGTCGACCTATCACGTCCATGGATATCTAGTGGTATGACATTGTCATCGTCTGGTCACCAAACCAGGCAAACAACTCTCAGTTGCATGGATGAGAGAAAAGGGGTCTCATCACGAGCCAACCTTCTCATTTCCAGTAGGTATTTGTGGGTGACATTTCCACCAGCTAGTCACCATGCCAAGGTAGTGACCTTCAATCTCTCCTTATTCTATTATGAAATAAAATATAAAGAAAGAAAGATAAAAGGAAAACGATGGGCTTGGAAAAAGTGCATTGTGGATGAAGGTACCACACACCCTCTACAAAGGCACCCATGAATGAGACACTACAAACCCTTGTATGCCATGAGCCTTACAGCCATTGAGTCTTGATCCCATCCACCTCATCCACTTTGCATGGCTTAGAGAGGGACATCTTGGAAGTTCTCCTTGACCTAGGGAAAGATCTACCCAATAGGACACCTCGTCAACCCTCCCATACTTAAGTTTGACAAGTCGCATAGTGTCTTTGAGCTATTAATTGTTTGATATGGTAATATTTGATGCACATGCTTAGATGGATTATTTATTGATTGGATCCACTTATCATTATTTTATGACTAGATATCCTTAGAAGGAATGTTCATTTGTATTTGTAGGACCTAGCTAGTGGACAATTTTGGGAGAACAAGCCTAGCTTGGGCTTCCATGGGGATACAAGCCCACAGGTTGGATTCCAGGGGCCCACATGCCAGATGAGAGAGAGATGACTTGGACGACCTTGATTATGACTTGGATAACCTAGCCCACCCATTGCTTGCCAAAATATTTTCCTAGGAGGGGAAAAACGTCCCACTTTTGAGCATGACGTCATGATATTGGGGGCTAGGGCTTGGTGGTGAGGTGCCACTCATTGCACTTGGACGTTTTGAGGAGAAGAGGTTCTTCACCATGATGATATCCCTTAGATTCTTGACACATGGACTTGGGAGGCCTTTCCATGCTTCTCCAACACCAAGGACCTACTCAAAGTGACAAAACGTCCCCTAAAGGGGTGGCATCATCCTAGATTATGGTTTAATTTGTGCAAAAGATGAAATTTTAAGTGAATTGTTTAATATTATTGTGTTAAGGGGCAAATATTAGGGTTGTTGACCCCTAATCTTGTGTTTTAATCCTTATTTTGTGGACAAGCTATGTTAGCTAATTTTTGTATAAATAGAGATCATAAGATCTCATTTTAAACATAACTCTCCTCTTGTGAGAGGCTTTGGTATGAAATTTTCAGCCTCCTTATCTCTTTTATCGCCTATTCACTTGTGCATGGCTATGGTTGTGAATGGTTAATGAAAGAAGTGATGTGCTAGCCTTGGAAGGTTTTTTTCTAGCTCTTGTGGTGGATTGTCTTAGCATCTCTCTTGATGTTGGTATGCTTTTTACTCTCATGCAATCATTTTATTCATGTCAAGCATTTTTATGCTAGGAGATAGGTGGGAAGTATAATGGCATACACCCCCACCATAGTCTTCACCATTTTATTGCTTCATCTCATTGATTAAGGGTTTGCTAAGAGAAGTATAAGGGCATACACCCTCTTAGCTTAAATCCTAACTTAGAGAAACTTTCCTTGGGGAGTAAAAGAGATTACACTCCCAAGGAGGTAGCTTCTATAAGCTCCCTGTGACTCCATTAACCCAATAGTAAAGGCACTAGTCATACTTTTTTGCATTGGAGATATAAAATCATTGCCTTGGGAAACATAATTTTTGGTCTTTTGAAAAATTTCTTGCTTGAAGTTGGTTTGCCTAGAGAGGACTCTTCCCCTACTAGGGCATCCCCTCTCTCCCACTATTTCTTTCTTCTGCTATAAAATTACATCTTCAGCCATTAGGGCTGCAAAAACCCTAACTTACTTTCTTTAATAACTCTCTTATCAACTGTTGGTTTTTTCTCAAAGTTTGCACACTTACTCTCCTTGTCCTAGCACACGTTTTGGAAAAGTTTGAGGAGATTTCAGTGGCCGATTTTCTTGTTGTAATACATTAAATTTTACAGCCATAAGTTTGATATAATTTTCTGTAGAAAAGTGTTTATAACAACCTTATCTTTTATGCTAAGAGTATTGGTTTTTCATCTTGAGTTTAGCTAGTCATTTACTAGTTTTTCTCTTGCACTTTCTACTTGATGTTTAGCATTTATTGAGTAGTTTATAGTATATTTTTCTTGCTGATATATACTGTCATCTGTTTCTGTAAATTAGGGACATAAATCTTAACTTGCTGATCCAACTAACATATACTATTGCAAGGTGTGTTTTCTTGTGTCTCGGGCAGGTAAAATCATCCAAAGAAACACTATATTTGTGGGGCAACCATTACTTGACTTACAAGGCATCTCTCCCTATCCTTCATTCCATTTAGACTTGATCTATAGGGGCTTCATTTCCATCCATCTCCATATCCATATCAATCCCCTAGGGTCATCGGGATCGCCTCCCTAGAGTGACCTAATCACCCTTGAAGTGCGGTACCTACATCGAGGTGACATTGGGTGTAGGATTCCCAAGTTGTAGCACTTGTTCCGTGGTTAGGTCGGGATTTTCCCAACCTACAACTTGTGCCATAAGAAGGAATATCTCAAAAATACTTAGAAACTGAAGAAGGTTTTTATAAAGAACCAATGGGAACATTTGTAGCAAAAATTTTAAGCTTGAGAGACACACATAGAAGAGAACAAAACCTTCCCTCCATTATTCGAATGAAACAAATTACTACTTGCTGGATTAAAAGAATCAGATGTTTAAGAGAATTGTTGTCTACATTGGATATTGTTAAAATTAAGAGGGGTGACATATTTCAGAAGCTTTTTGATCTTACCAAATAATTAGATGGCCCTAATTGTTTAATGGATACCACCCTTTTTTCTAAAGAGAAACTATTAGAACAACTAGAAGCATTAAAAGTGGCACGAGCAAATGAATTTAGTGACTTGGTTGAATTGTTCGAAGAAGAAGTAGGAAGGTGGCTTGTCCAATATATAAATAAAAATGATGATATTGAGGAAACATTGCACCAATTAGACATTGATTTAAGAGAATTAGAGAATTAATTATTTGAAATAAAAACCAAGCATGAAATAACGATTGCTTCGATGAGGGAGTATATAGAAGAATGGTTAAAAAAAACATTAGTTAATATAACCGAAATAGATCAACAAGAAGCAGTTATAACACTTATGCCACCTTCAACACAACAACACACTCTACAAAATATGCCTTTGCAAGGAAATGAAGGGTTCAAAATTTCCATCGTAGTTAGTCGAGTAGTAACATTATTCCTGCCTTCACCATTTTTCTTCTTCAGTCAATTGTAATTTTTCCTTTTTTGATCCCATAATCTGTGAAACTAAAGGTTGAACCCTAACTATTTTATTTTGTCTTCCATGTCTCTCTTTCAGCTTATGGTCCATGGGAGCCCCATCCCAGTCCTCTTTGAAAAACAAACACTGTTTATTTTATTTGTAACCCTAAACATTACTGCTTATTTTATTAAGACATCTATTATTTTTGAGGTTCTAAGAGAACTAGTTCGGGACATAACATTATTGATTTCTCAAGACTTTAATTTTAAGCAAGAGATTTCAAATGTGTATCTATCAAATATTTATTGAATTCAATGGAATTATCATTTAGATTTATTTTCCATACTTTCCTTTCCTTTGTTAAATATTGTGCTCTACTTTGATGAATGTTGTGATGGAAATGTCGTCCTATGTTAATGTATACTCTTTTGTTTTAAAAATCTTGTAACATAGTGTAAATAATTACTTTCTATAAGATACATAGTACTTCTTAGGTATTCTTTGCATGTGAATGTTTATTTCAAGACTGACGGCTAGTCCTCTCTCATGCATTTTTTGTTCTTGCATGTTAAAATAGAGGAGTACCACCTCTTTAAAAGCGCATGGGTATTTATCCTCGTGAGGTTGACTTAAATACCATAAGACAATCTTTTTGATCAACACATCCCAATCCCACCTTGCTCAAATCAGGTTTATGGTGGTCTTTATCTCTATTGTATCCATCGAGAGACTTTGAAACACATTCTATGGAAAGGAAATTTTGATAGAACTTGTTGGAGTTATTTCAAGATTAACACTCGGTTCTATTTCAGGGTTAACTTCATCAATGAGGACCATTGTTTGGTGACTCTCGGTCCCTAGTTATTTATCCATTCATAGGGATTTGGGACTATCTTCATATCACTCCTTTATTTACCATTTGGAAGCTACGATGCAAACGTGTGTTTTTTGATGAGGTCAGTTCAATCCAATATTTTTGTCACTCTTGGAAATAAGAGGTATGTATGCAATTGTTTACCAAAGTCTATATTTTGATTAAGGATTCCAAAGAGTTAAACACTTTATCTTATTTGAATTTTATTTCAGCTATAGTATCATTAAGGAAGAGGATATAAAACTCCACCATATATACCCTTTTTATTTTATCTTGAAAATTCTTGTAAATACTTTGGTTAATATATGACATATTTTTCCAAAACAAATGATGAGCCTTACCATCCTTGGGATTTGGTTATGGTGTACTTATCTTGGAGTGTACCACTTGTACATCATATTAATCAACCATACTGGATTCATTAATTTTGCATGGGGAATGTTGTTGGCCCTAGTTTGATCCTATCCCTCCATTGAGAATTAATGGCCCTTGTGAGTTGAGGTCCTTTGATGCCCTAGTCCCCTCCTTCATTAACTATCATTCTTGCATCTAGATTTCTCTTGGATTTTCTACTGAGCTCTACACTATTTGTTGAGCCACCACCTTGGTTGTTGTATTCTCCATTGTTGTAACTATATTTTTATCCATAAAAGCCATACAGGGTGGCTACTGGAATAATCATGCATGCACATCAAATGAATTGTGCATGAGCTTGGATAGCTGGACTGTGGGTGCACTCTCGATCTAGATCTCCTCGCTAATTTGGTTGCTTTATTTTGTAAGAGGCAAGCATAACCTTGTTTTTTCAATTCTTCTCTCTCTGACTTCTTGGGCTTCCATTAGTTGATGAATTTTAAAGTTTTTTTTTCTCATGCTTTTCATTTTTCGTCTCTATCACCCCACAATATCCTAGTTTTCCCTACCTAACTATGAGCCATAACCTGCCTAGTTTATGTTGATGACATTACTACTTTGTTCTCACAAACCCACTATGAGAACTATGAGTGCACATCTAGGTTAGTTGTTTCTTACACATTCACCTTCATACTCTTTTGCATTTACTCCTAGATTTCCAAGTGTTATGTGTTGTGATTTGGTGAAGGGCATGCCTCTTACTTAAGTTTGTGTAGCCACATGATTTGGTTTCCTAGTTGGTCTCGCTCTCCATAGCTCGTTGTTGTCATGCTTAACATTCATTTGGTTTTGTTATTCATGGCTAACTTGATTCTTGGTTTTATGTTTCTAGTAGAATGGCTAAATGTTTCCATTTTGAACATTTTCTTATAGTTATTGTTCCCACACATAACATAGGTAGTTGTTTCACTTGAAAATGAACACTACTAGCTATGTGTCACCTCTCTCATTGGAATTTTGTAGCCCTAACTTTTCATATCTTTGCTTATTTTGATATATTGTTATGATAAAGTTGACGGTTCCTGAAGCCCTTGACTATTTTAAAATTGGTCTTAGTTATTGTAGAACACATTTTAACTAGTTATTGCAATACACATTTTAACTATCTTAGACATATTGTGTTGTTTCATCATGACATCATTTATGGTATGTCTATTTCAAGGAATATAATGACACTATTTACATGAGTTGTCCATTTAACTTTCTGTTTTATCACGATTCTATCATTTCCCTTGCTAACATAGTGTTCTCATGGTTGTTTGTAATATCACTTGTTTTTAGTATTGGTCATGGTTGTAGAATAATAGTGGTTTAATAGTGAGATTATACACTCTTGTTGCTTATCATGTGTGCCTATTGTGAGAAAAACATTAACACTATATATCACATTGTTATTGCACTATCCAATCCTTTGATTTTGACATTAAAGAACTTTGTAGCTACTTGATTTTTTGTTTAAGACACTCAATTCCATCTTAGAGATCAATGAAATTTATATTATTCTTATGAGCATATTATGTTTCACTTAAATGACTTGATGCATAAATTCTTGAAGGTAATTGATGTAACAATTTTGTCCATATTTCAATGCATTCTATATAATTTTCATTATGTAATGTTACAACTCTGATTGCTCATCCTTTTGCACATATTTGGCACAAGCTTTTCATTCAAAATTTAAATTGGAATACCCTTTTTTTCCAAATTTTTCTTCTCTTACTTACTACAAACAAAAACTTCTAATGTATATTACATGCATGCTTATAATGATAATGCACCACTATTTTATTTCACCAACAACAATTTTTTTTGCAAATGAAACTTGTAAAGGAATGTCTCAAGCTATTCATTAAATAACTGTAAAGTTTAACTTATTTGCTAGCAAGTGTCCTTAACCATATCTCATATCATTTGTCTTTCGCTATCCCTTCCCTGCATTTTCAATTGGTTTCAATTATGATATTACATGTAGAAAATCTTATTTGTTGATTTTTTATTGCAGGATTTGATTTCTTGCATTGGTTTGTGTTAGAGCAAGATTTGCCTCACCCCATGCAATCTTTCACATAAGTCCTTTTTCCATTTTCGTATGCATAATTGAAATCCCTTTTTTCAAATCCCAGAGCTAAAAATATAATTTTTTCCACATATACTCACCTTGCCTACTATACAACATGCGTATACACAGGTTGCACCACTACAGCCCGCGTACATCAGGAAATGTGCCCAAAATTGAAAAATGGTGTCAGGTTTCCATGTCACGTCACAAGAACAATTATCCTTGGCCTTCCATATACTGGAAACGTTCCGACTCATCCCTTCAGTTCCACTTGAAGGCTATAAATGGGCCAAATCCGAGCTATGGAAAAGAGAAGAAAAAATTCAACTTTGAGAGAAAAGTTACTCTAGAGGAATTATTCACTTCACATTGAGTCTGCATCCCTTTGTCCTTTAAGTCTGAACACATTGTTCACACCCCAAGATCTTCCCTTACTGATTGAGAACTTCACTGTCTCTCTTACATGAGCTTTCCTTTGGTGGAGGATTGAAGTGGTGGAGGCCCAACTAGAAGGAACTTAGTTTCTTGGTTCCGAACCATGCTGACACAGAAGTCTATAACCCACTTATGTTAGTTATATCTGAATAGAAATACTCTTTTTTCGTCCAATTAATATCTTGCAAGTATTCAAATTATTATTCCAGAATTGGCGACCATACTGAGGATTGAATCTTCTTTTTTGGGGTTTGGAGTGATTTTCTCCTTAGATTGCTCTCGTTCATATTGATTTTCTTGTCGTATGATTGCTTGACAACCTCTGTTCACTCTGGGTATGAGTCTTTCAACCTTCTCCTTAGCCTAGTTGTGTTTTGACACATATACGTGAGTTTGTTCTTGACAATCACGTACACACGCAGGCTGTCCTTCTGCAAGCTACGTACATATGCGCTTTTCCATTGAAAAATCGCATACATCAACCTTTGTTGCTTGATTGTTGGGTTTGGTGGTTGTTGGGTAGGTTTTGATGATTGCTGAGCTTCTTGGGTCTTTATAGTGACTATTAAGTGTCTTTGGAATGACAGGAAACCTGTCTTTGGTTGAATTTTTAGGCGATGACTTTCTCATCATCTTTTCATTTTCATTGTCCTTGCAGCTTGGGTTGGGTGTTTTTGCTTCTTGATATCCTACTTGGGTTGTCTCTATCTATACATTGTAGAGTCTTTATATCAAGCTGTTGTTCATTCCTTGCATTTTCATTTTTCTTATATTGAAAATACAAAAATATTAGACATTTCACATTGATTAACATTTTGATCCTTTGAGTCTTTGTCATTTATCTTAGTGCATGCAAAGAAAGATTGCATTTTTATTTAGAATTGAAGAATTGAGTTGAAAATTGCATTTTTAGGAAGCATATCATTTATTGGAAATTGAAGTTAGGACTTTGCATTGTTTTCATATTCATTCACTTTACTTGTTAAGTCATAACATCACTAGTTTCATGACCGCACCTTTTGAGTAAGCAAGGCCATTAAAATTAACGCTATAGTTTAAAATTGATTAGTAATGATTTTATTTTCTAGGGTGCACAAACCAGCTTAGGATTTAGTGCCTTGGAATAGGATTTTGTGAGTAAACTTCTCCAAGGCTATTAAATCAACATATGTGTCTGACTAAGGGAGTGGAGAAATCCATTATATAATCGGTAATATTAGGAGGCTCCGCTTACACTGGAGTTAAGCACAAGGTCGGTTGAAGGGATATCCCCCCGATACCTTCTTAGCGTCAGATATATTTCTGGGGATCTATTCGTATATGGGGATATTTATAGTGCCCTTACCTCCATGAGAGGCAGTTCTTTCAAGGTTTCGAGCTTTTCTACCTCGCCCATACGGTGTACCTGACTTACGACTGTTATCCTGCGCATCGGTTATACCATGGTTGCTTATTTACTTGACTTAAGTGCCACATAGGTTACTTGCAGGGGTTATTCTACAGGTACTCTGGGTCAGATAAGGGTCGAACAACACACAACCTTTATGGAGTATTACCTCTTCGGGGGCATCTGATCGACTAGTTGTTAAGCCCACGAGGGCCCTTATAAATAATTATGATACCTCCGATCTTTAGCAGGGAGTCTTAGGCCCCTCTTGGGAAGGGCATGCCTACTTTATTGAGAGAGGCCCATTTCAGCCACTTTATCCTGTTTGTGTGCATATTGGCCGTTTGGTTATTTTTGGTGTGCTCTTTGATTATTAGTAGGCGTTTGATATTTTATACCATGCTTTGAGTTGTCATTATCATGGATAGTGGAGTTCCTATGACTCCCTCCTTTACCACTACCCCCCCCATGATGTTCACTCATTCCACGGGGACGAATCTATCCTCTTTTCATAATGATATGCATAATTATGACACTCAATCCATGCCTTAGGTCTCTAATCATTTCCCTCATAATATGACTATACTTACATTTGGAGGCACAATGGATCCACTATATGCATCTTCATTTGAGAAGAATCTTATCCCTCAACCAACTCTCATTGTAGGGAGTTGGAACCTCCCCTCTTACGGATCCAATCCTAGTCATGTTTTCTCAGGAGCCAATGCTCAAATGGGAGGTTATCCTACTTATTACACCCCATCCGTGTATCCTTCATCTGCCATGCCGGTTCCTACAAACAATTTTCCCATGGTGGGTCCACATATATCCCTGAGTCTTTCATACGAGGGGAATCAGTTTTATGATTTGGGCTAACCTCTTCATGGAACCCCTTCACATGGGGGCAACATATATCCTCACTTGAATAATCCTTATCATACTTTTGTCTCATCACATACATCTGCCTCAGTGATGATGCCCGTACAAACCTCTGTGGATCAATTAGGTGGAGGATACTACCCTTCTGGACAAGGACAAGGTGTAAACCAGGAACCTTCCCGACCTGCAATTTTCAAAACCAATCTTTCCCAGGACCTTGGTCTCAAATGCCACAACTCACCACCGCCACTAGTCTAGTCACTGCCAGTCATACTAGACATCCATCACCAACCACTGCTAGTCATGTTGGAGATTGGTCGATGACCTCTCCAATTCATTTTGAAGACCCGCAACCAACCGTTGCTAGCCATGCTAGGAGCACCACTCTAGTCGCCATGAGTCATATCAACATCACATCTCCAACTTATGTACATCATGTGGGAGATGACTATCTAGCCTCTGCCAGTCACGCTGAGAACATGTTACCAACCATTGTAAATGACACTGTGGGAATTCATATGATTTCGAAGCCTAGATGTCTCAGATGTAAGCCAAAATTCCTTTGCAGGACTTGCGAAGGAAATCACCTTACCCGTTTGTGTCCTGCTACTGCTGAGATACCAGAAGCGTGGTTCTCACCTGAGGGCCCTTTGGATTCTGAAGCGTATGTGGTTTTCCCATACCCTGTTTCTCCTTTGATTGACATAGCAGTCATGTTGATGCAATACTCTTCTGACCACACCCCCATTTTCGAGGGTGATGTGTCTCCTGTTCTCGTTATCACGCATCCTACTCAACTCGGATTTGAAGAAGTGGTCGTACCAGTGAAACCTTTGGTCAATCCAACTCTCCTTTTGGAGGGTGATGCATCCTTCAACTATGTCTTTATCATTTATTATACTGCACATTCTGAACAACAGAGAGTTTTACTCTTCCCAAGTACTCTCCCTCCAAGTCTTGGAGAAATTCCCTTTGATTGGAATGGTATTGTGGGGTATCCAATGCCTTCGCTTATGTCCTTTCAAGTAAGAGACATTATTCGATATATCATGCAGACAATAACCTCCGCTAGCACTTTATCCTCCTCGACTTGGAGAGCTTTGGGCTTTCCCAAGCTTATGTCAAATGTTCGTAAGCTACTGACATTTCACAGAAGTCCAACACGAGAGGCAAAAATATTGCTGAGTGAATTTTTCCCTTTCACACTCGTTAAATTGGATTTGAAAGGTAGTGAGTCTTAGTTAAGATCTTTTTCGACTCATTTTCAAAAAGCGAAAAGATTGCCGAGTGAACTTGTCTCTTTCACAGTCGTAAATTGGATTTGAAAGGTCATCTATTTGGTATGAGTTTATCCCTTTTTCAAACCAAGTAGACTAAGATTATGAAAAAGGAATTTTTTTTGGCGTTAAGTTGTGATTGTGTCTCATGACCTTGCTTGCAGTATTGAGCCTATGACCGGTTCTTGCTTTACGTTATAAACCATTTTCCTCAATATTTTTGCGTCCTCAAAAAAGCAGAGCCTCACTTATATCCTTTATAACTTGACACCCTATACCTAGGAGGGAACATTCCCCCGAGTGTCCATCTCCCGCATGCACCTCCTTGGATTGAGCATAGGTATGTTCCACTTCTGGAACTAGTTTTGCTTACTTGCGACACTCGTTTCCTCCTCTGTATCACAACATTTATTTGACTATGAAAAAACAAAAAAAAGCGGGAGGGAAGGCAGTATTATATTATATTGGAAGCAGTCATGTCGCCTTTGAAAATAACACAAAATTGTTGAGTCCACTTGTCATCATAATTTTGGGTTTAGCATGGATTTAGGAAGCCGATCACGTTACAAAGAGTTTACTTCCCTGACTGGTTACTCTTCCAGTCCCTATGGAGAGTTTGATTCATTCCTCCTACATCTCATGGTTTCATCATTGAGTCTATGCTGCCAGAGTCTTCCATATATCTCATGCTCTTGTTCAAAGGATTTCTATCAACCTATGTCGACCATTGCTCATAACTCTTGACTTTGCATGTCGTCAATACCCTCAGTTTGTCTCAGAATCACATGAAGTTGTAGTCCTATTACACACATTGGTCCTAATTTCCTCATTGGTAGGTAACCTTGAACCCAATAGCCAACATTTCATCATTGGTCATTGTCTGGGTGGTTTTCCTTGTGTTCAACAACAAGACATCTATTCACACATTGGGATTCATGCAGTGTCTTGGATTCCATTAGCCTTATTGGTGGTTCCCTTGCCTTTGTCAGCAATTTTCCTCATCGGCTGCTTTTCAGAGGGTCTTTTTCATGTACCGCTTGAACTTGGCACACGCGAAAGATGCACAAGGTCGTTGGTTCATGAACATGTTCTTCATCCGATTTCCTCCAAATCATCAAGCTCCTGCTTTGTACCTTGTTATGAATAATGAGAGATGCCTTAATGCTCTCCTTTCAACAGGTCTCCTTCCATCGACTTCAACTCATCTATTCTGGAAATGAGACCTAGAGTCCTATGAGTACCTAGAGGCTTGCAGTCATTAGTGGCAGGTTATCTCACCATCGACAGTTGGGAATACATCAATGTCCCCTGATCGATGAATTCTTCAAGTGTTAGACCCCGAATCCTTTATTCACACTTGTAAGAATGTACTCGGTGCCTTGATACCTACTTTCATCATCGATAGGTTGTCTCACGTTTGTTAATGATATACCTCAATGACCGATAATCAAATGAAATCTCATTATGTTCGACCTCAACTACTTTATTCACACGATGTAGACTTTCACCTTTGGCAGATTGTGTAGAATATTTGAAGACATCAGTATGTAGCCACAACTTTCCTGATTTGTTGCTTCCTTTTCATTGGACTAATACCCGTGTGACTTCAGTGATCATGGGAGATCAAATTGTACTCCATTGTATATAGATATCTTCAGATTGATTTTGAGACTGGTTCTATTGGGCCTTGTTCGTGACTATGACAACCTTTGGCATGTAATTTCATTTGTATTTTCCTATTCATGGCCACAGACAGTTGTTTGGTATATTTTCACATGGATATACAATGTAATTCAAATTGGTAGCCATGTATGCAAAGTCAGTACAGATTGTAATGAGAAACTAGTTCTTCCAACTGGGTCCCCATTACTCCACTTATGGGTTTTTATAATATATTTCGGCCATCGCAGATACTCCTCTGACCTCACACATTATGGGGCATCGTTAGAGAAAGATTTGCCTCACCCCATGCAATCTTGCACAGAAGGCATTTTTCCATTTCCCTATGCAGACTTGAAATCCCTTTTTTCAAATCCTAGAACTAAAAATATAATTTTTTCCACATATACACACCTTGCCTACTATACAACATGCGTATACACAGGTTGCACCACTACATCCCGCGTACATTGGGAAATGTGCCCAAAATTGAAAAATGGTGTCGGGTTTCAATGTAACGTCATGAGATCAATGATCCTTGGCCTTCCATATACTGGAAACATTCCAACTCGACCCTTCAGTTCCACTTGAAGTCTATAAATGAGCCAAATCCGAGCTATGGAAAAGAGGAGAAATAATTCAACTTTGAGAGAAAAATTACTCTGGAGGAATTATTCACTTCACATTGAGTCTGCATCCCTTTGTCCTTTAAATCTGAACACATTGTCCAGACCCCAAGATCTTCCCTTGCTGATTGATAACTTCATTGTCTCTCTTACATGATCTTGCCTTTGGTATAGGATTGAAGTGGTGGAGGCCCAGCTGGAAGGAACTTAGTTTCTCGGTTCCGAATCGTGCTGACATGGAAGTCTGTAACCTATTCACTTCTGCTGATTATATCGTAATAGAAATACTCTTTTCTCGTCTAATTAATATCTTTCAAGTATTCAAATTATTATTCCATGGAAATATTTGTTATGAATGTTGATGGATTATGCTATTGAATGTGCTAACATCATATATTATCACCATATGCTTGCGTTGCTTGGTTGTTGAGGACTAGTTGCAGGTATATTGCTTTGGGTCAAGTGCTCAACGATGGAATTCATCGAACGTCCGGATGAGGTAGGCCTTTTATCTTGTCTTTCTATAATATTTGTCTATATAGCATACTTGAGAATAAAGTTGATTTCTGCAGTCATTCTCGTCTGTTGTGGTTTACCCCTAGCCATAAAGAGATTTTCCTCGTAACAATTTGTTTGAGTTAAATTTTTATAATTGGAGTGATAATATTGATGAATTGACATTGGTTTTTGTCTTGTCAAGATCAATTTTTGGGGGAAGGGGCCCTTCTCGAGGTTTAGGTAGAGGGAGGCTAAACGACCAAAATATCTAAAGGGGCATGGGAATGACGAAAGATAGATTTTCAGTCTATTTTCATGCAAATTCAAAGGAGTTTGTACAATTAGCACAAACAAGACATTTATATTTTAGTGATTGTACTAATTACCAACCTCCTCTCTTTCCCTTTCTATCTAATTTGAGTCTGCATCTTAATAATGTTTTCCCACCTATTATACCTAATGTAGACCCCACATGGGAGTTTCATTAGCATTTACCTATTGATGATGATAATGGGTGGAAATATAATGATGCTCCCAAGAATAATGGTTGGGGTGAGCCTACTAACCTTGTTGAGCCTTCTCACTCTACTTCAAATGTTGCTCCCCCTCACTTGCACCAATTGAATCCTATTAAAGTTATCCTTAAAGTTGACTCATATTTGGGAAACTAAAAAGTATTGAAGTTAATACACCCTTGCCCCCTTAATGGCCTTCACAGGCCCTTGCCGTAAAATCTATTGTTATCATTACTTTCATGTTGCTTTCCTGACCAAGAGTCATGTTGATGACTCTACCAATTCTCATCCCCACTCTCATGACGTGCCACCTTTTTGAGGAACCATGAGAATTGAGATATCATTTGATGATTTGTACTGTAAGGTTACCATGAACCTTGCTCCTCTTCTAAATGTTGACTTGCATCTCCTTGGTCATTTTGTTTGATTTTATTTTTAATGCATATTGGATACTAGTTAAAACTAACAACTCCGATATTTTGGACACAATGAAGCATATTTTTGTAATGAAGGGTTGTTGATCATTTTTTGGAATAGTGTGGATAGAATTGATGTCAATTTTAATCCCCATTGTAGGCATTTTATCTTGTCTTCATTAGTCCTTGCAATGTCCAAAGACTCTTTATTTCATTTTTTAATTAGTTATATGGGTTGCAAAAACAATTGCTTAAATTTTACAAAATTTTCAAACAATTTCCTATTAAAATGTTTTTTTAATTAAAAATATTACTTAACTATTCTTTGATTAGATTAAAAAATTGATGTGATGTATTTTTTATAATGA
>ML808615.1:0-14654 GCA_009831015.1 Picea engelmannii | reverse complement strand
ACTAGTGGCACTGGATCCCTAGAGAGAAATGGAATAGCCTGAGGGACTACATGGCAAAGAAAGGGGGTTCATTTCTTTGGTTTATGCAAGCTTAAGGAGAAGAGAGATGGTGAATTAGGATTTTTGTGTGGTTGGGAAAACATGAGAGGTTGATAGCTAATGGTTATATGTTTAGAATCAAACTAGAACCCGTCCTTGTGGATTCATATCCTTGGCTTAGGGGTGACCTACTATTGATATTTGGAATAGTAGTATCTATGGTTGGGAGGAACGTCCTTGGTTTATAGCCAGTTGTTGAATGTCTTATAATAAAGATAAGTTCCCTATGTGTTTTCTGTATAATGTTTATTTTGCTGTGTATTTATTTATCTTTGAGATGTATTTATATGTGCATGCTTGTTGGTTATTGTCGTGCACGGCATGTTGTTCATTTCTTGAATGGATTAGCATTAATCTTGTTAATTGCATGTGTTGAATCCATGTTTCTTGATTTAAAAGAATGGAGCATATTTCAAAATTATTCCAAGAAGTAAATATGAATTAAATATTGGTATCAGATCTACAATGGGAAATACATTTCTTAGTTTGTTGATCTGGGTATGTTACCATTGGTATCAGAGCGAAGTTTTTTTTGTTTATGGTACTAGGTACATCACAAAGTGGTATCAAAGCGCTCTTGAAGGGATTTATGGAAGTAGCATGGCTAAGCCTGGTGGTCAGGTACGTTACAACTTTAAAAACCTTATAAGGTCAATTTGGAAGCCATTGTTGGAGGGTGTGGGACATTTTTTTATGCACCAATTCGCTGACAATATAGGCCGAGTTAAAAAGAAAAGTCTCCCACTGGGCCAAAGTATATAACGGGAAATTCTCCAAGCAAATTCGAGAGGTAGAGGACAAGATCAACTCTCTGCTAATCGATGGATAATTAGACAAGATGACAGAGGAGTAAGAATTCAATCTTAGAAATATACGCAAAAAAGGAAAGAACTTTTGGACTATGAGGAATCCAAGTGGAGATTGAAAAGGAAAGAAATATGGCTAAAAGAGGGAGATGAAAACATTAAATTTTTCTATTCATATGCTAAACAGATGACACTGATCAACTCTATTTGGGAAATCCAGGATCCTCGAGGTAATGTGGTCTCCTCTTTTGAGGACATCGTAAAGGTAGGTAAAAATTATTTCTCTAACTTGTTTAAAGCCCTTTATGGATGTCCAATAGAAGAAATTGTGTAGGTTATTTCTCTTTTTCCTAAGTCTAGTACTAATGAGATGAATGCATCTCTTCAAGAAGAAATTTCAGAAAAAGAAATTATGTCCACCCTTTCTTCTTTCCAAAAAGGCAAGAGTCCAGGCTTGACGGTCTGTCTCTAAAGTTGTACCTAGGATTTTATGAGCTTATAAAAATGGATCTCCTTAAGGTTCCATGGAATCTCAAAGAAGAGGGAAAGTGTGGCCATCCTTGAACGCTACCTTCCTATCCCTCATCCCCAAAAATAAATAGTTATATTTTGAGGACTTCGAGCCTATTGTCAACACTCTAATTTGTTAGCTAAAAGCCTCTTACCCATTTTTTCCTCTATATCTCGTCGTTTCACCTCACTTTCCACTCACTTCAGCCTAATAAATACATTTTCAAGGAATAAATAGGTAAACTTTTATTTTATTTTTAATTGATTAAATCGTCATTTTAATATAGTAATTAATTCGGATTTTATCAGTTTTTACCATAACAGAGCAGATATTGTAATTTATTCATCATTGAGATATATGCAGGATGATCTGGGCGGATTGGGAACTTGGAGCATGTTCCTTGGTTTCTTGGCATGGATCATGACCTATTGGATGCACCAGAATGAGCCAAAAACATGCCGGTCAACGCATGGTCAACTCAACCACTCTGTAGCATATTTTATAGAAAAAAAATATGCAATTCGAATTTCTTCATAAAATCATGGGAGATCCACCAGATCTTGAACGAATCAGTATTTTTAGGATCTGGTAGTTTTGTAATAGTAGCAAAGAGTATTTCTTGGCTTATGGTTACATCTTTTATTGTATAAATGAACCTTATTTTGGCAGCCTAAGGGGAATTCGAATTGCTAGTTTTAAAATTGAGTTATAGTTGTTGATTTCCAAACGATTTGTTGAAGCTCTATACCAATTATTTCATCAATATATGAAGCTACTCTGAGCTCTTCTAGTTGTTAGATCTTGAATGTGCAGTTTGAGGCTTGGAGGGCCCCCATTCATCATTCTATACATCATTGTGTTTTATGTACATTTGGTGTAGTTTACTGCTAGTATATGTTCTAATTATCTTTCATTTTCTTTGTTACATATCATTTATACTTTACTAATACTTTTTTGTTTATAAGCTTTAATTTGTTGTCCATTATTTGCTATTTTCATTTCTCGTTATATTAGTTTGGTGGTTGTAGCTTTAGTTTCATGTTCAAAGAAGGATTTATTTATTTTATAACTTGGAACTGCTTTTGTTGATTAAAGTAATGATTGAGTCAATAGAGCATTGTTTCAAGTCTTTAAACCACCTAAGGGAGTGAGCTAAAGAAACTACAACCTATACTTTCTGCCTATGAGACCCAAATGGATGCTTCATCAACTACACAAATCTAAGTGAGTTGTGTGCTTGTGTGAATTAGAATTTCTTATTCAACCCAAAAACCTACATAAGTGAAAAGAGAAATATTGTGTAGGCCTTTCTCAAGGAATATTTCACCTCACATATCATGCCTATGTAATCTTTTGTAGTCAAGGTTGAGAAGATTAGTCAATTTCTTGTTGGAGTAATTACTTTTTAGATTTTGCATAAGTGTTAAAACCTTCTTTCAAATACTTGATCTCACCAATTTACAAAGTATTGTTATGAATAGAACACCTTAGTGGCATATTTCACTTCACAACCTGAGTTGCTACCATTAGAATTATGACAATAGAAGATTGGAAGAATTAGATTTACTTTGAAGTTCTTCAAGACTGGATTGGATTGCATTTTTAGATTAAGATTTTATTGTTTTTAAGATTGTATTTCTTTCGTAGTTTGTATTTTGGAGCTAGTTCCCTCACATACAGTGATTGTGACTCACGAGTCTATTAAACCTGGATTGATATGATAAATGTCTCATTTGATGCAATCAAATTGAGATGACACCTATATCATATTGAAATTTGATCTACAAACTCATTTCTAAAATCATTTCCAGCCATTTAAAACCCATATTCATTCAAACCATTTCAGAAGAACAGTATGGCTTTATGTCTGGGCATCATATTCATGATGTGGTGTCCCTTACTCAAGAATCTCTCCATTCCATTAAAACCAAAATATCCCCTCCATTTTTTTTAAGTTGGATATTTCCAAGGCCTGCGATGAAGTGAATTGGACCTTCATTCGCCTAATTATTATTCAAATCGGGGTCAACATTAATTCAATCAACTGGATCATGGGATGCATAGAGTCTTCTTCCTTTGCAGTTCTCATTAACAGGTCTCCTTTTGTTTCCTTCAGGTCGTCTAGGTTCTTGCACCAAGGATTCCCTTTATCCCCCTTTATCTTTATTTTGGTTTAAAAAGGGTTGAGCAGGATAATTATCCAAGCGCAGAGGAGGGATATTATCAAAGGGATCAAAATCACTCCAACAAATTAAATTTTAACCTACTTGTTATTTTTTGACGATTTCATTATTTTTAGTGCAGGTTATGTTCAAGAATTCAAAGCTTGGAGGCATTCTAGAATCCTTTTGTGAAGAAAATGGAATGAAAAATAATATGGTCTAATCTAGCATGCTTTACAATGATATAAGGGGATATGTAAAGGTTTCAACTTCAAGAGATTCTCCCTTCTGCATGCAATAATATCGATGCAGGGCTGAAGTATATTGGTTTCCAACTAAAACCAAATACTTATCTTTTTTAGGATTGGTTTTGGCTCATCAAAAAGATTCAGTTAAGTATTTCCTCATGGTCTCACAGGTGGCTCTCAAGGGGTGGCGGGATGGTCTTATTGAAGTTGGTTTTGAGTAGCAATCTGGTCTACTGGGCGATGATCGAAAAAATTCCAGAAGGAATTCTTTCTAGAATACGAAAACTCATTTTTCAGGTTCTGTAGAGAGGTAGAAGAGATTCAATAGGTCCTCCCCTATTCAAATGGAACCATATTTATATGCCCAAGGGATTAAGGGGATGGGGAAATGAAAATATTTTTTGGTTTTTTAAATCTCTTGCAACAAAAATTTTATGGCATTTCATTCATAATGACATCTTGTGGGGAAGAGTTTTGTCTTCTAAATATCATTCAGTTTTATCAAAAGTGAATTGCATTAGAACATCGAGGAAGTCAGGAGCGGATGGATCCATTGGATGGAAAGCTATGATGGAGGCATACCTTATGATCTGAGAAGGTTTAGCATGGAATATTGAAAATGGAAAAGAATTCAGGATCGGCAAGGATCCATGGGTCAGCATGGGGGTGGGTTTTAAAGTCTCATATGGGCAAGTACCGAAGATGCAAGCAAGAGGGGTCTACTCTATCTGGGATGCGCGTACTAGAGGAATGGACTACATTGATCGCACTGAATAGAAATTGGTCGTTATGTTAGAGTTGGAAGAGAACAACAAGAAAGAGTGTACATTGTTCACAATTGTGTTGTCCTCCAATTTCATCCTCCTGGATGAAGAAAAGGAAGATTCCTTAGTTTGGGGAAGGAATGAGAAGTTTGGAAGATATCAATGAAATTGGGTAATTAAATGATTGCAGAAAAATAGTTTAAGGGTGACAAAAAATGGTGGTGGCTCTTCATATGGGGATTGAATGCACCAGCTAAGGTGAAATTCTTTGGTTGGTTAGTGTTGGAAAAAAATGTGCTTACTTGGGACAATGTTATTAAGTGGGGATGGATTGGTCCAAGTCAATGCTCGCTCTATAAAGAAAAGCAAGAAACCTATTGGTGCCTCTTTCTTTCATGCAGTTTCACTCATCAAGTAATCGAAGAATTGGCGGTGACTTTGAAACTAAAATATCAAAATTTGGAAGACAATTTTGGGGAGTGGGTTAAATTCTAGAAAGAAGATGAGTGTCCAGCCTTTTTAGGGCTATCCTTTATTTTTAATTTATTTCATCTAGTGGGCAAGGAACATGAGCATTTTCTAGGATAAGTTGATTCCTTCTTTGGTTGTTGTTGGTTTAGTCTCGAAGCTTTCTTTAGAATTCGTAATGGAGAAGAAATTCCCAAAAAAGAGGAAGATAGTGACACCCAATATAGACAAAAGCATTCCTTGGGGATTTTTTGATGGGGCTAGTCAAGGCCACCCAACATGATGTGGCTCTAGGAATGTTCTTTTTATTGCTAAAAACCATTTTTTTAACATCCTCTATATTCTTGGATATAGTTCTAATACAAAAACAGAGCTTGTTGGTTTGTGGTCTTTTCTTTTCATGGTTTCATCTCTGAATTTGAGAAAAATGCAGATTTTTGGTGATTCCAAGGTTATAATTGATTGGGTAAAGGGAAAATCATAGTTACACAGGTGGTGAATCTTAATACGTGGAAGCAGTAGATACACACTTTCCTCAGTGAGCTTGAATGGTTTGTATGCTCGCATTCCTTCAAAGAATTAAATGCAGCAACAAACAAATTATCGAAAGAGGTTCTAATTTTGACAGATGGATCTTTCATGTTTCAGGAATTTTCTGATGGGCACTCCATTAGGGATATGTATTTTTTATTATTTAATCTTAGGATAAGGTAGTTTTTGTCTGAAGGATATTGCAAGTAGAAAGGAATGGAAAAGCATATGAAAATGGTTTTTTCTGAAAGTAATGTTTTGTGAAAAGCAAATGTAAAGAGATGAAAATGAAAAGTCTCATATAGGACTGAAATGTGTATATTCTTTTTTGGAATACAAAATTTTTTCTATTCTTGGAAGGAAAAAAATATATTGATATCAAGGAAAGTGCAAATTTTTTTTTAATTTTTTAACATGTGACTGGAAAATTTGAAAAGGAAATTTACATATCATGGAATTTAACTTGTAAAGCACTCAATCACAATGAGTATGTAATAATAATTCAAGTTAAAAATTGCTTAAAAGGGACAAATTATTTTGTTGGTACATCAAATTTTATTGAGTTTTTGAAGAGATTTGGAGTTCCCATAGTCTAATACCCCAAAATAATGTTTACTAATAGTTCATGCTCATTATAAATTAATTTATTCACTTATTAATTTGTTTTAAGGACGTCATTATAAAAAATACATCACATCAATTTTTTAATCTAATCAAAGAATAGTTAAGTAATATTTTTAATTAAAAAAACATTTTAATAGGAAATTGTTTGAAAATTTTGTAAAATTTAAGCAATTGTTTTTGCAACCCATATAACTAATTAAAAAATGAAATAAAGAGTCTTTGGACATTGCAAGGACTAATGAAGACAAGATAAAATGCCTACAATGGGGATTAAAATTGACATCAATTCTATCCACACTATTCCAAAAAATGATCAACAACCCTTCATTACAAAAATATGCTTCATTGTGTCCAAAATATCGGAGTTGTTAGTTTTAACTAGTATCCAATATGCATTAAAAATAAAATCAAACAAAATGACCAAGGAGATGCAAGTCAACATTTAGAAGAGGAGCAAGGTTCATGGTAACCTTACAGTACAAATCATCAAATGATATCTCAATTCTCATGGTTCCTCAAAAAGGTGGCACGTCATGAGAGTGGGGATGAGAATTGGTAGAGTCATCAACATGACTCTTGGTCAGGAAAGCAACATGAAAGTAATGATAACAATAGATTTTACGGCAAGGGCCTGTGAAGGCCATTAAGGGGGCAAGGGTGTATTAACTTCAATACTTTTTAGTTTCCCAAATATGAGTCAACTTTAAGGATAACTTTAATAGGATTCAATTGGTGCAAGTGAGGGGGAGCAACATTTGAAGTAGAGTGAGAAGGCTCAACAAGGTTAGTAGGCTCACCCCAACCATTATTCTTGGGAGCATCATTATATTTCCACCCATTATCATCATCAATAGGTAAATGCTAATGAAACTCCCATGTGGGGTCTACATTAGGTATAATAGGTGGGAAAACATTATTAAGATGCAGACTCAAATTAGATAGAAAGGGAAAGAGAGGAGGTTGGTAATTAGTACAATCACTAAAATATAAATGTCTTGTTTGTGCTAATTGTACAAACTCCTTTGAATTTGCATGAAAATAGACTGAAAATCTATCTTTCGTCATTCCCATGCCCCTTTAGATATTTTGGTCGTTTAGCCTCCCTCTACCTAAACCTCGAGAAGGGCCCCTTCCCCCAAAAATTGATCTTGACAAGACAAAAACCAATGTCAATTCATCAATATTATCACTCCAATTATAAAAATTTAACTCAAACAAATTGTTACGAGGAAAATCTCTTTATGGCTAGGGGTAAACCACAACAGACGAGAATGACTGCAGAAATCAACTTTATTCTCAAGTATGCTATATAGACAAATATTATAGAAAGACAAGATAAAAGGCCTACCTCATCCGGACGTTCGATGAATTCCATCGTTGAGCACTTGACCCAAAGCAATATACCTGCAACTAGTCCTCAACAACCAAGCAACGCAAGCATATGGTGATAATATATGATGTTAGCACATTCAATAGCATAATCCATCAACATTCATAACAAATATTTCCATGGAATAATAATTTGAATACTTGAAAGATATTAATTAGACGAGAAAAGAGTATTTCTATTACGATATAATCAGCAGAAGTGAATAGGTTACAGACTTCCATGTCAGCACGATTCGGAACCGAGAAACTAAGTTCCTTCCAGCTGGGCCTCCACCACTTCAATCCTATACCAAAGGCAAGATCATGTAAGAGAGACAATGAAGTTATCAATCAGCAAGGGAAGATCTTGGGGTCTGGACAATGTGTTCAGATTTAAAGGACAAAGGGATGCAGACTCAATGTGAAGTGAATAATTCCTCCAGAGTAATTTTTCTCTCAAAGTTGAATTATTTCTCCTCTTTTCCATAGCTCGGATTTGGCTCATTTATAGACTTCAAGTGGAACTGAAGGGTCGAGTTGGAATGTTTCCAGTATATGGAAGGCCAAGGATCATTGATCTCATGACGTTACATTGAAACCCGACACCATTTTTCAATTTTGGGCACATTTCCCAATGTACGCGGGATGTAGTGGTGCAACCTGTGTATACGCATGTTGTATAGTAGGCAAGGTGTGTATATGTGGAAAAAATTATATTTTTAGTTCTAGGATTTGAAAAAAGGGATTTCAAGTCTGCATAGGGAAATGGAAAAATGCCTTCTGTGCAAGATTGCATGGGGTGAGGCAAATCTTTCTCTAACGATGCCCCATAATGTGTGAGGTCAGAGGAGTATCTGCGATGGCCGAAATATATTATAAAAACCCATAAGTGGAGTAATGGGGACCCAGTTGGAAGAACTAGTTTCTCATTACAATCTGTACTGACTTTGCATACATGGCTACCAATTTGAATTACATTGTATATCCATGTGAAAATATACCAAACAACTGTCTGTGGCCATGAATAGGAAAATACAAATGAAATTACATGCCAAAGGTTGTCATAGTCACGAACAAGGCCCAATAGAACCAGTCTCAAAATCAATCTGAAGATATCTATATACAATGGAGTACAATTTGATCTCCCATGATCACTGAAGTCACACGGGTATTAGTCCAATGAAAAGGAAGCAACAAATCAGGAAAGTTGTGGCTACATACTGATGTCTTCAAATATTCTACACAATCTGCCAAAGGTGAAAGTCTACATCGTGTGAATAAAGTAGTTGAGGTCGAACATAATGAGATTTCATTTGATTATCGGTCATTGAGGTATATCATTAACAAACGTGAGACAACCTATCGATGATGAAAGTAGGTATCAAGGCACCGAGTACATTCTTACAAGTGTGAATAAAGGATTCGGGGTCTAACACTTGAAGAATTCATCGATCAGGGGACATTGATGTATTCCCAACTGTCGATGGTGAGATAACCTGCCACTAATGACTGCAAGCCTCTAGGTACTCATAGGACTCTAGGTCTCATTTCCAGAATAGATGAGTTGAAGTCGATGGAAGGAGACCTGTTGAAAGGAGAGCATTAAGGCATCTCTCATTATTCATAACAAGGTACAAAGCAGGAGCTTGATGATTTGGAGGAAATCGGATGAAGAACATGTTCATGAACCAACGACCTTGTGCATCTTTCGCGTGTGCCAAGTTCAAGCGGTACATGAAAAAGACCCTCTGAAAAGCAGCCGATGAGGAAAATTGCTGACAAAGGCAAGGGAACCACCAATAAGGCTAATGGAATCCAAGACACTGCATGAATCCCAATGTGTGAATAGATGTCTTGTTGTTGAACACAAGGAAAACCACCCAGACAATGACCAATGATGAAATGTTGGCTATTGGGTTCAAGGTTACCTACCAATGAGGAAATTAGGACCAATGTGTGTAATAGGACTACAACTTCATGTGATTCTGAGACAAACTGAGGGTATTGACGACATGCAAAGTCAAGAGTTATGAGCAATGGTCGACATAGGTTGATAGAAATCCTTTGAACAAGAGCATGAGATATATGGAAGACTCTGGCAGCATAGACTCAATGATGAAACCATGAGATGTAGGAGGAATGAATCAAACTCTCCATAGGGACTGGAAGAGTAACCAGTCAGGGAAGTAAACTCTTTGTAACGTGATCGGCTTCCTAAATCCATGCTAAACCCAAAATTATGATGACAAGTGGACTCAACAATTTTGTGTTATTTTCAAAGGCGACATGACTGCTTCCAATATAATATAATACTGCCTTCCCTCCCGCTTTTTTTTGTTTTTTCATAGTCAAATAAATGTTGTGATACAGAGGAGGAAACGAGTGTCGCAAGTAAGCAAAACTAGTTCCAGAAGTGGAACATACCTATGCTCAATCCAAGGAGGTGCATGCGGGAGATGGACACTCGGGGGAATGTTCCCTCCTAGGTATAGGGTGTCAAGTTATAAAGGATATAAGTGAGGCTCTGCTTTTTTGAGGACGCAAAAATATTGAGGAAAATGGTTTATAACGTAAAGCAAGAACCGGTCATAGGCTCAATACTGCAAGCAAGGTCATGAGACACAATCACAACTTAACGCCAAAAAAAATTCCTTTTTCATAATCTTAGTCTACTTGGTTTGAAAAAGGGATAAACTCATACCAAATAGATGACCTTTCAAATCCAATTTACGACTGTGAAAGAGACAAGTTCACTCGGCAATCTTTTCGCTTTTTGAAAATGAGTCGAAAAAGATCTTAACTAAGACTCACTACCTTTCAAATCCAATTTAACGAGTGTGAAAGGGAAAAATTCACTCAGCAATATTTTTGCCTCTCGTGTTGGACTTCTGTGAAATGTCAGTAGCTTACGAACATTTGACATAAGCTTGGGAAAGCCCAAAGCTCTCCAAGTCGAGGAGGATAAAGTGCTAGCGGAGGTTATTGTCTGCATGATATATCGAATAATGTCTCTTACTTGAAAGGACATAAGCGAAGGCATTGGATACCCCACAATACCATTCCAATCAAAGGGAATTTCTCCAAGACTTGGAGGGAGAGTACTTGGGAAGAGTAAAACTCTCTGTTGTTCAGAATGTGCAGTATAATAAATGATAAAGACATAGTTGAAGGATGCATCACCCTCCAAAAGGAGAGTTGGATTGACCAAAGGTTTCACTGGTACGACCACTTCTTCAAATCCGAGTTGAGTAGGATGCGTGATAACGAGAACAGGAGACACATCACCCTCGAAAATGGGGGTGTGGTCAGAAGAGTATTGCATCAACATGACTGCTATGTCAATCAAAGGAGAAACAGGGTATGGGAAAACCACATACGCTTCAGAATCCAAAGGGCCCTCAGGTGAGAACCACGCTTCTGGTATCTCAGCAGTAGCAGGACACAAACGGGTAAGGTGATTTCCTTCGCAAGTCCTGCAAAGGAATTTTGGCTTACATCTGAGACATCTAGGCTTCGAAATCATATGAATTCCCACAGTGTCATTTACAATGGTTGGTAACATGTTCTCAGCGTGACTGGCAGAGGCTAGATAGTCATCTCCCACATGATGTACATAAGTTGGAGATGTGATGTTGATATGACTCATGGCGACTAGAGTGGTGCTCCTAGCATGGCTAGCAACGGTTGGTTGCGGGTCTTCAAAATGAATTGGAGAGGTCATCGACCAATCTCCAACATGACTAGCAGTGGTTGGTGATGGATGTCTAGTATGACTGGCAGTGACTAGACTAGTGGCGGTGGTGAGTTGTGGCATTTGAGACCAAGGTCCTGGGAAAGATTGGTTTTGAAAATTGCAGGTCGGGAAGGTTCCTGGTTTACACCTTGTCCTTGTCCAGAAGGGTAGTATCCTCCACCTAATTGATCCACAGAGGTTTGTACGGGCATCATCACTGAGGCAGATGTATGTGATGAGACAAAAGTATGATAAGGATTATTCAAGTGAGGATATATGTTGCCCCCATGTGAAGGGGTTCCATGAAGAGGTTAGCCCAAATCATAAAACTGATTCCCCTCGTATGAAAGACTCAGGGATATATGTGGACCCACCATGGGAAAATTGTTTGTAGGAACCGGCATGGCAGATGAAGGATACACGGATGGGGTGTAATAAGTAGGATAACCTCCCATTTGAGCATTGGCTCCTGAGAAAACATGACTAGGATTGGATCCGTAAGAGGGGAGGTTCCAACTCCCTACAATGAGAGTTGGTTGAGGGATAAGATTCTTCTCAAATGAAGATGCATATAGTGGATCCATTGTGCCTCCAAATGTAAGTATAGTCATATTATGAGGGAAATGATTAGAGACCTAAGGCATGGATTGAGTGTCATAATTATGCATATCATTATGAAAAGAGGATAGATTCGTCCCCGTGGAATGAGTGAACATCATGGGGGGGGTAGTGGTAAAGGAGGGAGTCATAGGAACTCCACTATCCATGATAATGACAACTCAAAGCATGGTATAAAATATCAAACGCCTACTAATAATCAAAGAGCACACCAAAAATAACCAAACGGCCAATATGCACACAAACAGGATAAAGTGGCTGAAATGGGCCTCTCTCAATAAAGTAGGCATGCCCTTCCCAAGAGGGGCCTAAGACTCCCTGCTAAAGATCGGAGGTATCATAATTATTTATAAGGGCCCTCGTGGGCTTAACAACTAGTCGATCAGATGCCCCCGAAGAGGTAATACTCCATAAAGGTTGTGTGTTGTTCGACCCTTATCTGACCCAGAGTACCTGTAGAATAACCCCTGCAAGTAACCTATGTGGCACTTAAGTCAAGTAAATAAGCAACCATGGTATAACCGATGCGCAGGATAACAGTCGTAAGTCAGGTACACCGTATGGGCGAGGTAGAAAAGCTCGAAACCTTGAAAGAACTGCCTCTCATGGAGGTAAGGGCACTATAAATATCCCCATATACGAATAGATCCCCAGAAATATATCTGACGCTAAGAAGGTATCGGGGGGATATCCCTTCAACCGACCTTGTGCTTAACTCCAGTGTAAGCGGAGCCTCCTAATATTACCGATTATATAATGGATTTCTCCACTCCCTTAGTCAGACACATATGTTGATTTAATAGCCTTGGAGAAGTTTACTCACAAAATCCTATTCCAAGGCACTAAATCCTAAGCTGGTTTGTGCACCCTAGAAAATAAAATCATTACTAATCAATTTTAAACTATAGCGTTAATTTTAATGGCCTTGCTTACTCAAAAGGTGCGGTCATGAAACTAGTGATGTTATGACTTAACAAGTAAAGTGAATGAATATGAAAACAATGCAAAGTCCTAACTTCAATTTCCAATAAATGATATGCTTCCTAAAAATGCAATTTTCAACTCAATTCTTCAATTCTAAATAAAAATGCAATCTTTCTTTGCATGCACTAAGATAAATGACAAAGACTCAAAGGATCAAAATGTTAATCAATGTGAAATGTCTAATATTTTTGTATTTTCAATATAAGAAAAATGAAAATGCAAGGAATGAACAACAGCTTGATATAAAGACTCTACAATGTATAGATAGAGACAACCCAAGTAGGATATCAAGAAGCAAAAACACCCAACCCAAGCTGCAAGGACAATGAAAATGAAAAGATGATGAGAAAGTCATCGCCTAAAAATTCAACCAAAGACAGGTTTCCTGTCATTCCAAAGACACTTAATAGTCACTATAAAGACCCAAGAAGCTCAGCAATCATCAAAACCTACCCAACAACCACCAAACCCAACAATCAAGCAACAAAGGTTGATGTATGCGATTTTTCAATGGAAAAGCGCATATGTACGTAGCTTGCAGAAGGACAGCCTGCGTGTGTACGTGATTGTCAAGAACAAACTCACGTATATGTGTCAAAACACAACTAGGCTAAGGAGAAGGTTGAAAGACTCATACCCAGAGTGAACAGAGGTTGTCAAGCAATCATACGACAAGAAAATCAATATGAACGAGAGCAATCTAAGGAGAAAATCACTCCAAACCCCAAAAAAGAAGATTCAATCCTCAGTATGGTCGCCAATTCTGGAATAATAATTTGAATACTTGCAAGATATTAATTGGACGAAAAAAGAGTATTTCTATTCAGATATAACTAACATAAGTGGGTTATAGACTTCTGTGTCAGCATGGTTCGGAACCAAGAAACTAAGTTCCTTCTAGTTGGGCCTCCACCACTTCAATCCTCCACCAAAGGAAAGCTCATGTAAGAGAGACAGTGAAGTTCTCAATCAGTAAGGGAAGATCTTGGGGTGTGAACAATGTGTTCAGACTTAAAGGACAAAGGGATGCAGACTCAATGTGAAGTGAATAATTCCTCTAGAGTAACTTTTCTCTCAAAGTTGAATTTTTTCTTCTCTTTTCCATAGCTCGGATTTGGCCCATTTATAGCCTTCAAGTGGAACTGAAGGGATGAGTCGGAACGTTTCCAGTATATGGAAGGCCAAGGATAATTGTTCTTGTGACGTGACATGGAAACCTGACACCATTTTTCAATTTTGGGCACATTTCCTGATGTACGCGGGCTGTAGTGGTGCAACCTGTGTATACGCATGTTGTATAGTAGGCAAGGTGAGTATATGTGGAAAAAATTATATTTTTAGCTCTGGGATTTGAAAAAAGGGATTTCAATTATGCATACGAAAATGGAAAAAGGACTTATGTGAAAGATTGCATGGGGTGAGGCAAATCTTGCTCTAACACAAACCAATGCAAGAAATCAAATCCTGCAATAAAAAATCAACAAATAAGATTTTCTACATGTAATATCATAATTGAAACCAATTGAAAATGCAGGGAAGGGATAGCGAAAGACAAATGATATGAGATATGGTTAAGGACACTTGCTAGCAAATAAGTTAAACTTTACAGTTATTTAATGAATAGCTTGAGACATTCCTTTACAAGTTTCATTTGCAAAAAAAATTGTTGTTGGTGAAATAAAATAGTGGTGCATTATCATTATAAGCATGCATGTAATATACATTAGAAGTTTTTGTT
>ML808614.1:97915-114734 GCA_009831015.1 Picea engelmannii | reverse complement strand
CGAAATCCCGAAACGCGACGGTCCCCTAGTTATAGCACTCCAGTGGAGGACAGGTGTCACTCCACGCCATCATAAGGAGTGTGGGCCAAAGGCGCCGGAACGCAGGACAAATGTCGGAAGATCAAGCTTGGTCGTGAGTTCACACCAGGTGGCATCGGGGATCGGGGAATCGGAATATGCGAAGGCATGTGCATCGCGACATCATAAACCCCGAAATCCCAATGGGTAGTTATAGAGTGGTGGACATATGGTAGAAGGTCACATGAGAACGGAGCTAGCCTAGAGAGCCAATGCGCTAAGAGCACATCGAGGATCGGAGGATCGGGAGTTCCGTGTACATGTGCACCTCGACACCACAAACTCCGAAACCCCGACGAGAAGCTGTCGGATGGTCATATAGAAACCGGTCATGTGGATCCAAGGCTTAGCTAAGGGGGGGGGGCTGAGGCAACCAAGGAGTGAATAAGAGATCGGCGATCGATGATTGGAGTTGTCAAGACATCATGGGTGTCAAAACCCCGATAGAAGCAACCCCGAATCCCGACATTAAACCAGGGATTCGGCATTTTGCTAATATAGGCTTCTGGGGATTTCTCAATTATGGGAGATTAACCCAAGAATTTTAAATTTTGATAGTGGGTGTGTTACAAAACATGAGGAAGAACATGAATATTCCAAGAAAGAAAGAAAATCCAGAACAACCAGTTATTATACCGAGAATCACAAGATTACCAGCTTGGTTTGAACCCACTAAGAACAATCAAGTAGAAGAAATGGAAGTTATGATAAAGAATAGTGTATGTAAGAAAATGTGAAAAAGACTTATGAATAGAAGCATTGTAAGATTCATAGTTTCTTCCAAAAGGAGGGAGAAGACTATGACAACAACTTGTTCCAGTAAACTAGATATACCTCTTGTAGTATCCATGTATTGGAATTTACATGTAAACGACTGTTATTCCCAATAAAGCAAGTGAAAAAGAAGTTTATACCAAAAAGAGACCCATGTATGCAGATACAAGAAGACCTTATATAGATTCAAAAAACTTGATGCAAAGTATCTCATATACAACAAAAGCATGGTGAAAACTTTCAATGACAGAGATAGTGTATCAGAATAGTTACTCAAAAGTCTGGGATGATGGATTTATAATCCATGGAAAACTCTCATGATGACAGAAGTAGTGCTACTTGGATATGTTTCAGTTTGATCCTTGCCACGATGTCATGAGCTAGCAGGAAACAAAAGTCTTGAATTCAACCATGATATATTGTAATGATCAAAGCTATATGAAGCCTTCAGAGAAAATCAGTGTTCCATGACATACCGAAGTACATTGAGATCAAGCATTATATTCTCCATGATGAAGTCTAGAAAAGAGAAGTGGTTCTCCAATATATCTCCACAGATGAGCAAATAGCATATATTTTGGTAAATCCTCTGTCCAAGATGAAAAGTTTGTGTACTCAAGAAACAAGTTGGGGCTCGTGGAGACAGATTCCTTATTGAAAAAGGAAGAGATTATTCCCAGGTTGGGAGGGAGAACTGATATGTTATTGATTTATGGATAGTCATTTTTTAGTTTGAAAAATGGTCCAGGATGAGCAGTACCTTTCCAGTTCGGAAAGTGGTTTGAGATTTCTAACAGACAGGCATTTTCCAGTTTGTAAAATGGTCCAGATCGGACAATCATTTTTGTAATGAAAATGGTCTGATAGATTGTTGATGTACCATAGACAACGATTCCCCTTGTGACCAGTGTGGGGGAATGGTATAGGACAATCATTCTTCTTGGCAATCACTCTGAGAAGTGGTAAATTAGAATGGTCTACCTCGTCGGGCAGGCATTCATTCGAAGTTCATAGTTGTGAGTAGTTTTAAAGAATGGTCCATTTTGGAGGTTGGTGCAGGACAATCATTTCAATTAGGAAATGGTCCGGACAGTCATTCCCTAGGGAAGACTCATTCTCTCCAAGTTGCACTATGTTTAGTGTCGGAGGAATTGCCCAGTTAGGTGAATGGTCCAGGTTCATAAATCAGGGATAGACATTCCCTAGGGCAGACTCATTCTCTCCAGGTTGCACTATGATTAGTGCCAGAGGAATGGCCTAGTAAGGTGAATGGTCCAGACTTAGAAATCAGGGAAAATTGTTCTTTTGTGCTTGAGAAGAATAGTCTAGATATCCCATGGATGATGATTTACTTTCTGAGGGCAGATGCTCTTCCAGATATCACAGATATGAGTGGAAGAATGGCCCGGATGACTCCATTTATATCATGATATAGTTTTATGCAGGTTGATATCAGAGGATATGATTGCTGTGGAGATTGTATGTCTCTGGATAATAGATGTATGCTACTGTGGTGGATGTGTTCCACTGGTTGTGACTATGTGTCACTAATTAACTAGCCATGCTCTGCTTGGTGTGGTTGTGTACCACTGGATAGTAGTTGTGTACTACTATGGATAGACACAGATGTGTTCTATTGAATGGAATTGTTCTGATTGCCATGAAGACTATCAGTAATGTTGGAAATCATTATCAACTAGATGGATAATCAGTGTGTTGGTGGACAAACATTCTCTAGGTGGAAAATGGTCCAGGACATTTATTCTTCTAGGATGTATGTCTGGATTTGAAGAATAGTCCTTGTATCCCATGTTGTGGCTTCCAACATCTGTTGGAACAATTATTATTCTAAGACATATGTCCAGATTAGAAGAATAGTTCTTGTATCACTCTATGGAGTGAGTGACTTATTCAACGTCATGCCTGATTACTCAGATGGAGTATGGCTTCTAGAAATGATGCAGTTGATGCTATCAAATGGAGTATGGCTTCTATAAATGATGCAGTTGATAGTGATGATGGTGCTAGTGATTTAATCATGAGATAGCCTGTGTCGATATGATGATGTTACCGGTCAAATGGTATGTTTGTGCTCAAGACCATTTCCTTCAATACCTCCCTAGCCAGGAGGGAGTGTTGATATTATGGTAGTTGTGGGAGGTATTAAACCTCCACGTGTAACCCTGACAAGAATAGAATATTCCGGGAAGCAAGAAGAAACCCTAAAGCATTGGACATAACCCTAGAAGACAAGTTGGCTAAAGAATATAATTAATATTGAGTTTTTAGCCTCCAGAAAGAGAAGTTGGCCCAGATAGTTAAGGAAGAGCAGTATAAATACAGGATGCCAGAGCTCATTTGGATACACACAACTTGCAACTGCAGAAATTTAGTAGTGCGCAAGTCTGGAGAGTAGTTGCAGCTGCAGCTACTGCAACTTGTATTTTCGGTTTCAGTCTTGGACTCTCTCTTGGTTATGGTTTGGACTTTCTTCTTGGTATGCTAACTCTGGAGAGTGATATGCTACCTTGATTGGCTATTAGGCCTAGGGTTTGCTTCCAGACTTATTCTCTGTCAAGGTTAAGGTGCTCGGGGGTGGCTTCGACATATGGTTGGGTGACAATATTGCTATATTGCCTATGGTTAAACGAGCACACCTACTTTTCTAACAATATATGTGTGTGTGTGTGTGTGTGTGTGTACACACACACATATACATGAAGTGTTCTTATTGTCCAATCTTTATGTATCTTATTTTGATGATTAAATAATTTCTAGTGTTGTTTATGCATGTTGATTTAACATAACATTCAATAGATTTTGTTAAGTAATTTAACAAGCACATAGAAGCTAAGTGGGTAGATTTAATACTATAAAAAATGTTCCTATAAATTATTTCCAGATCTTTTATACATTTGGGAAGTATGCCCTAAAGGTTGAAACATTGTTCCATGGAAATAAACATGTCCAATATTTATTTTCATAGGCTACCTTGTGTTATCAGTTAGACATAAGTGAAACATATACTACTGAAATTTAGATTTTAGAATCAACACTAAGGATGAAAATTGACAAGAAATGGATACAAGAACCCCAAGGTTGAGGTGAAATTCCTAAAATTGCATTAATTATTGAATAAGGAAATGTCAACACCCATACATAATTTCAACAATCCAATAAAACAAAAAAGAAATATTGTTAATCGAGATGTGCCTAAACTTGAGAGGAATTTGCACACAGAAAATAAGTATTTTTAATCAAATGAAATAATTAAATGTACAATGATCCTGATAGAAAGAAAGAAAATGGGCATCGTTTTCCACGTATTTGACATAATATACCGAGAGAGCATAGAAAGAAAATGTGCATCATTTTCCATTTATTTATATTATAAAACTAAGATATCAAAGACATCAATCAACGGACTCTTATTGGTTACCTAACCTAGTTCTATTTTGTTTGATATACTATATGATTCGATCAAATATAGTTCATTAGATCAATTCATATATTGATTGTTTATAATATCAACCGATATAATTTATTTATCATATCAACCAATATATGATTTCGTATTGATCACTTTTATTGACAATATCGATTGTTGTAATTTATTAGATTCATTAATATGCTTTATGAAATTTTGATCTTTCTTTCATATATTAACTTTCTTTCTTTCAATGTCAAAGCATATATATGTTACAATGTTGGCCTTCAATGGATGTGACTCATGTCAAATTCTTATTTAAGTGGTTTACAATTAAATATTAATCATTTTATATCGATCGACATCTTTTCAACAAGTCTATGTGTTGTAATTGCATCTCCATTTTCCAAAAAGAAAGGAGTTCTGGGTCAACTTGCATGCACTCAAGTATCCATTTTAAGTATATATGTTTATACCTTAGTGACGAAAAACATGCTAATTTTTTTGAGATACCTTGTTGAGGGGTAAAACACATAAGTTAAAAAATAAATATATACGTCAAACCTACTTATAATTTCCAAAACAATTGTTGAGAAGAATTTTGTAGTTGATGAAAGGTGGATAATGCTTATTAACTATAAAGTATGAGGTTTTGTAGAAAAAAATGGTATTTGAAATAAGTTCATTAATTGATAGGAGGATGAGTAGTGTTTACAGAAGAATGTCTAATAGTTAAAAGATGTGATTATCAATTGAATTAAGAAAAAATAATCTTTATTACTAAAAAATATTTAGATAGAATTTGGATGACTAGTAAAAAGTAGACAAATTGCTAAAACCATGTTTTCTTTAGGAAAATTATTTATTTAAGTATAAGAGTGATATAAAAGAACTAGGAGGACACAACATAGAGAACTTAGTAGTGGGGCATGTACTGTAACTAGAAATTCATTGGTCCTGCAAAGGGAAGGTTACAAGTTTAGAACACATAAACTAAATTTTCTATCTTGTAGTTTGTATGTAAACCTATAAGTGTGAAGTTTGATTAAGTATCAAGTTCTATAAAGATAGTTTCTAGAGAAATCAACTGGAGCATCATGTTATAGAAAGATAGTTTCTTGAGAAATCAAAGGGTAGACAATATGACACTATGATAAAGTTAGAAAATTAACAAGTGTTGAATCCTTAGAAGATAATTTGTCACAAAATTAAGGGTAGAGGACAAATCAAAGTTCCTAGGATAACTTTGAGCAAGTAAAAAATCAACTAAGTGTCAGAAGGTCACAAATCATTTTCTTGGGAATTCAAGGGGTAGAAGGTTTCTCAAAGTTTTGAGTAAGTTTGAAAATTGACTTAAGTGGCGATGTTATTGGAAATTAGTTTCTTAGGGAGTTAAGGATCAAGAACTCACTCATAGTTTTGAGAAATGAAATAAGAATGTATGAAAATTGACTAAGCGTCGAAAAATTCAAGAAGTAGAAGATTGCTCAAAGTTCCAAGAAAGTTTGAAAATTGAATAAGTTACAAAGTGATGAAAAATCAATTTCTCTAGATTCAAGTGGAGTACAAGGTTTTTCAAATATAATAAGTGTCAAAGTGATCAAAAAGTCACTTTTTCTAGAAGTGAAAGAGTACAACAAGGTTCATCAAATATCCAAGAAAGGAATTTTTGAGCAAGTTTAAAAATCAGCTAATTGCAGAATTTTCAAACTTTAGTCACCCAGGAACTCAAAGTTTTGAGAAAGGTGAATTTCAAGTAAGAAAAATGATCTGTGTTGGTGTATAGGGTGCTTTAAAACCTTGTAATTGGGAATGTTGGGCAGAGATACTTTTCATAATATTATTATGAGAAAATGATTAGTGAGTTCCATGACCTCAAACAAGTTTATATGTTTCTATATGATTATACAAATAAATTCATGCAACCCATACTATGCAAGGAAAATCTTAATGATGAAACTTAATACCCTATCAAAAAAAATATAATATAAAAGTATCAGGGTAATATAAAAATCTTAATACTATGAGGATTAAGAGAAAATTACTTGCATTATCATGAGGGAAAGAGGCTTAAAGGGGAGGAGTGAAATGATCAATGAAACAATAGATAAATATATTTTACTCTTTGTAACAATGAAGGCATGCCTCACAAAAATCCATTAATACTTATGGATAGGGATCACTAGAGACATAACGTAGGATGAGGAAATGATTTTCATGTTTTAGTAATAGAAAGAAATGAAAATACGTGAGGCATTGCTCAAATAATACAATAATACAATAGGTAATGGGGTTCTTAGAAACCTTTAGAGAAAACCAAACAAATATAAACAAGAGGAGTTGCAAAGCAACAAGTCCCTGCCTCTTTGAGGATTAGTAATTTTGTAAAATGTGTTCTTTGAGGATTAGTAATTTTGCAGAATGTCTTGTTGGTGTTGAGAACATGTCCTTATATAAGACCTTCTTTCTACTCATTGCATTTTCACAATGAGCGGAGTTGGATTGTGTAATGCAATGAACGGAGTTGGATTGTGTGTCTTGTTGATGATGAGAACATGTTGAGATTAAGTTATGACATGAGGTTGGAACAAATACGTAACAAAGACTTAGTTTTCTCGCATTGATCTTAGATTGCTTAATAAGGAGATCGATGATACCCAATTCATGAACCTCATCTACCTATTGCTAACAAATCCAATCTCTGTCCATCATGGCAATGATTAGACAGATCGGAGCATAGGGGCGTTTATATCTCCAATTAGAATGAACATAGTATTGCATGAACTCAATATGGAATTGAAAACTAATGGGGATGGTTTGAACAACTTTGGGCATATTCACAAGTATACAGCTAACGAACTAAACTGAAAAAATTTCTTTTCCACAACCATAGGTGCAACCAAAAAAGTGTTGATATTTAATCACATGGAAGGCTAGAAGTGCCCCATGCATAGGATCTGGGATTACCAAGTAATAGTTATTCCCTACTAAAGAGAGGTAAATCGCTGTTATGAATAATATCATACGTAGTATTATGCAATCGTAGAAGAAAGATAGCACCAGTTGAATGAACGAGGTTTGCAATGAAATGTTATAAGATATGGGAGAGGAGAATATGTTTCATTATTGGATTGATTCACGCTTCATTAAATATATCCCTTTGACAAGCTATGGGACAGGAAATGAATCATATCCCATTCTATATATTCCCATGCCCTTGGATACTTAATTTCATCTTGGTTTGATTTTTCATGTAGTTTGAAATTCAATCTTGAATGTGATCTTGTAGTATGTTAAAGGAATAATACACAATTTACAGGGAGTTGATTGATTGTATCATAAGTTCCTTATCATTTATATGATTCTCATAGTTCTATTCATTTGGAGTTCATAGTGATATTCTTCTTCCATTATCCACTAGGCTTGCACGACTATGTAGTATACTATAAAGTCATATGATTATTTTTAAATAGTTTCTATATAGTCATGAATTTGGAATTTTGTGCTATTTTGTTGCTAATTCATGGGATTTGTAATACATATTTTACTATTATTATAGATTTTTTTTTTCATTGCTCAACAGTGTCAAACAATTTGAATTTCAGACTGATATTAATATTTGATCTCACATTATTTTAGTACTCTGGAGTCTGTGCTCTGTGTGTTTGTAGACGCCTGCATGCATTTGAGATTGGGATTAAGTTTTACTGGGTTCTTCTTACTCTAAATGAATCAATTTCTGATTTTTTTTAGTTTTATAGGATTTACCATAGTCTCATGAATTTGTAGTTGGGTTTTTTAATTCTTAGGTATTTGTCACTATGTTTACGATTTACTAGTACTGAGTATAACCAATCTATTTCAGCATGGATTGAATATAAAAACAATTCTAACTAGAATTTCATGTGCAGTCGGTATCAACATAGGATCTTGCAATGGATAATACATGATTGACAGGATTGGCATATTGGATCCCTAATGTGAATACATTCGTGATCCTAGATGGAGATGAGGTCAAGAGACTCCAGGAGAGGATCCTTTACTTGTTAGTCAATATTCCACCACCTATGTGAGAGGATTACAGTCAATAGTTGATAGTCCAGATCCTAACAGATTAAAGGTTGCTTCCTGCTACAAACATTACACTGCCTATGATTTGGATAACTGGAATGGTGTTGATCGCTTATATTTTGATGCCCAGGTCTATTAGTTGATTACATATACTATGTAAGGATGCCAATTCAAAATTCATATGATTCATATATCGTTATGTTATATAATTTATGCTCATGGGTGGTGATTTTGATCTCAAATATGAAATTGAAAATTGTAGGTTACACAACAGGACTTAGAGGACACTTATAACTCAACATTTAAGAACTGTGTGATTGATGAGCAGGATGCAAGTGTCACGTGTTCATATAATAAAGTTAATGGAGTTCCAACCCGTGTAGACCCAAATCTTCTCAGTGGAGTTATCAAGGGAGAATGGGAATTGATATAATGAAGTTAATGGAGTTCCAACATGTGCAGACCCAAATATTCTCAGTGGATTTATTAGGGTAGAATGTGAATTGAATGGGTAATTTATAGGCTTGTGAATGCTAGTTTGTACTTATTCATAGTAGTTGCATAACAATGTCCATTTTTTTGTGAGAAAATAGTGTATGGTTTTGATCAGCTATCAAATTAACTGATTTTATGTTAAAACTATATTATTAGATACATAGTATCAAATGTGTTTCGACAGAAGTTGTGTACAACACCCAACACATCGCAAGAAATTACTTTACATTTTGTTGTCTCTATCATGTTTACAGTATACATCACATGAAAACAAGAAATTACAGTATATTGTAAGGTAATATATTGTAAGGTAATTGTTTTTCAAATGATTATTTTGTAAAAGATCATGGATATATGAAAGCAAAACATATCCCTTTACTCTCTACCATACAAATGACATATTTAGTAGTATGTTTATGGATAATACTTTGTTGATTTGGAATTAGAACAACATAATGTTACTTTGCAATTAGAATAACATAATGAATCATGATTGGACAATTGTTTGGAAAATGAAAACAAAACTCTAATATGAATCTTGTAGAAGTACATTAACAATATTTGATAACTATTTGCAGGATGAAAACAAATCTCTTTACATATGATTTTGTTATCTTTTGTTAGGTGTGGGCATTACATGTGGTGGATGATTTTTCATTTTTAATTCATTGGAAGTTTAATGGTTGTAAGGATGGGAATTAAACAAAGTTTAGTGATATAGAGTCATGTAAATATTTCAAAGTTAAAAATATATTGAATGTAAAGATGTAAATATTTCAAAGTTTAAAATATATTGAATGTAAAGCTCCTTGTACATGTGAGCGAGAATGTGTATGATTTTTTTGGAGAACTGGTTTAGTTTGTTAGGCGTGCTCATTATACATGGTTAATGATTTTTTTTTATTTTTAATTCATTAAAATTTTAACGGCTGTAAGGATGGGAATTAAACTAAGTTTAGTGATATACAGTGGTGTAAATATTTCAAAGTTTAAAATATATTGAATGTAAAGTTCCTTGTATATGTGAGCGAGAAAGTGTATGATTTTTTTAGGTGTCACTATTGTTGACATTTGTTATCAATGGTTGCTCTACTTAAACCAACTGGACGTTATTGGACGTTGGAGCCATCAACGCATTGTGAATGTCATTGTTTGAGACAAATCATTATAGTTTCATTATTAATTTTTATTTATAACTAAAAGAACATGTCTTAAATCCACCATAATTTCATTATTAATTTTTATTTATAACTAAAATAACGTGTCTTAAATCCACCATCCATCTACAAAGATTGTTGGCCACGTTGGTGCTTCCTTGTAACGTGTTGTTCGAAATAAATGGAGTCCTAGGTTTCTCATCCTCCATGTTATGGTTTCGAGGCGCACACACACCACATTCAGCATTTGGCTTCAACAAAAATAGATCAATTCTTATAAACCCTGCTAAAGAACTCCATAGAACTCCAACTTCCAGGTTTTAGCTAAGTGTTTGGAGCACCTCTTGAATAAATAAGAAAACGAGCTCTAATGTCTCTTTCATGAGTTAGTTTACAGATTCAACTTCAAGGTTTTAGTGAGAGTTTGGAGCACTTCTTGGAAAAATACGCGAGTGCTAATGACTCTTTCAAGACTTAGTTTATAGAGTTTGCAGAAAATGTTGAAGACCCCATCAACAATGACAGACATGGGGTTTCTCCCAGAGCAGTTTCTGATTCCTGAAGCTCGTTAGGAGAAAATGTTTAAGACCCCATCAAAAATGACATACATGTTGTTTCTCCCAGAGTGGTTTCAGATTCTGGAAGCTAGAATCCTTACCTTGTCCCAGAATTCAGCCTGGTAAGTTCATCATGTCATTCTACACAATTATTCATTATAATTAGATTTAACATTTAAATCATTGCACTACCATCTGAATTTGAATCTGAAACTGCCAGGTAATCTACTTAAGATAATGAATCAATTTCCTTTTCCAATAGTAGTTATTTCTACAATTGGAGTAAGGGAGGTGAAATCCATCCCTACAAGGCTACATAGTCGAGCAACTTCTCCATCATAACCATGGCCAATTGCCACGATTCTAATGGAATCCAGATGGAAAATGAGAAAAAAATATTAACTCAGAAAAAATTCATCACTTTAAAACCTCTTTTTAAAGTTGCGTAGATTAATATAACTCTACAATTTGGACAACTAGAAAAAACAAACCTTCATCCCAAGTATTTAATCCAATCTATGCCAGTGCCAGTGGATTTTGCTACAAAATCTGAAAGAGCTTCCACTGCAAAATCTAGAAGCCCAGACTTAGAAAATTCAAGACTAGTAAACATTCCAATAAGAAATAAAAGGTACATCGGAAAAAATTATTTGCAAGAAATATGGTTTTGTATTTAGCAGTTTGTTGAACAAACTCTATTGCTTGATGACAATAATAATGTGTTAAATTTATCCTAGAATCACCTGCATAAAAAAGAATATTGAGATCCCAAGATTATTTATAATGTTGGTTTTCTTTGTTTCCATAGGTTAGAGAAATAGTTATGGGAATTATTAGTTTAAGAGACAACATCACTAGCAAAAAGAGCAATCATGCGCACACTTAGCTTGGCTTAGCCCCCTCCTTTAGATAGCTTATGCAAGGATGGTGAATAGGAAACAGTGCACCCTGTTTCGGAGCTAGCAACTAGACATGGCATAGTGTGTATTCTTCACTCTAATTGTCTTATCACAAATTGCAGTTTTCTTATTTTCCAATGAAACCATAGGAGCAATATGTTTCTGTATTTTTCTCTACAACCAAATATTAGAGATGTAGTCATATTGGTAAATTAATTTAACAGTATTTATTGAAAACCAAATCAAATATAGTGAAGCTGAAATAAATATTTCATTGATGGGATGTAAGCACTGCTTTGGTCAAAAAAATAAAAGGTAAAGGTATGCACCAAAAACTCATCTTTGATGCTTTGCTTCTAGTGTGTTGGTGGAATTCCTCTCCTTGTATTTCTTCTTGTAATTGAGCCACTTGCTAACCTCCAAACCTCCATCTTGCAGGTATAGGAGTCTACAGGTACATGAGGAAATGGACATTGGAGTTTGTGGGTACATGAGGAAATGGACACTGGAGTTTGCGGGTACATGAGTAAATGGACACTGGTAGTTTGGAGTAGCCACCCTGAATTGTAGGTATAGGAGGAGTCTGTAGGTACAGGAGGAGTCTGTAGGTACAAGAGTCTGCAGGTACATGAGGAAATGGACATTGGAGTCTACATGTACACAAGGAAATGGACACTGGTAATTTAGATTAGCCACGTTGAACAAAGAAAATAGAAGAGGATATTATGTGTCATTATAGCAGAAGAGGTGAGGGGTAAAAAAGAAGAGGTGAGGGGAGTAATGGCTATTATAGTACTTGCATGGGGCATGCAAGTAACCAAGTGGAAGCGGTCGACACCACCAATTACCATTACGCGACACCAACACCAAATCCCCCACTGCAAAGAGTTATGGACTATGGATTATGAGTCCAAAACCATCAAACATTTAATGTTTCAATTTAATTCTAACATGAAAGTTAGCATTGATCAACGTTTCTTTCTAGATATCCAATTTATTAAGTTTAGAGCCTTCATATTCCTAAGTTTGAAGCCTCTTACCTTGATATGTGGCCAAATAAGGCCTCAAACTTAAAACTTAGGACTAAAAACCAAATGAGAATGGGATAATTACGTGAAACTCTTAAATTTTTGGCTAAAGTTGTTGGTTTCCGTACCTAACTAATAAAACATGGGAAAAATGATTACTAATAGTCCCTTCGGGCAGGGACTAATAATAATAAACATGTGTACTATAGGTTTAAGAAGCATCACGAGAGACAATAATAACTAGCTACAAATTTTGGAAGATTATTATGAAAAACGTTTCATGGTTGACAACGTACTCAAACACCAAGTTTTCCACACTTTACAATTAGAAGGGTAATTATAACACCAATGAAATAAGTACCTTTAATATATATATTAATAAATATGATAAAGTATTTAATATTGTTTTTGGAAACAACGTTATTTGGATACTTTGTGTATCATGTTTCCTGAATCTATTTATCGAACCATTGAGCTAATTGGTTTGCTATTTCATGGGGTGATAAAAATATTTGCACTTACTAGGTGCAATTCATTTAAATATTTTTCGCATGCGAATACCAAGTTATAAATTCTATATCAAAACTATTTGGAAATTGTTTCCAAGACCTTGAGGTGATGATTGGTGGATTATATAGTGACCAATAGTCTTACTTTGAAGATGTGTCCATTAGTTTTACTTTGAAGATGTGGCCATTAGATTTCTATAGCAAGATATACTTTGAATTGTTTTGTTTGGAAGAATTTGAATCTATGTCTCAATTCCTTTAGCTCGGTCCTTTTGATGAAGAGAATCATAAACAAGCTACCAAAATCTACCATTTTATGATAGTATATGATGTCCATTATGATAGGTTTTTCTATCTTTGTTCTCACCAACACTAAATTAATACAAGGGATTGGCCTACTAAGTCTTCTTTAATTCTTTTGGTAGTTAAAGAGGCAACACAGAAGACAAATGATGGATTATTAAAAAACCAAGAGCTTATTGAGTAGGAGTTAAAAAAATCATCACATGATGGTTTTTAAGTCTCAAGGTATTATCGTTGAGATAGAGGAAATCATGATATATTTCCTTGATGTGGCCCCTAACAAGTCTATGGAGTAAATATGTGCATGCATCCAGGCCATATCCATGGATTAAGTAATTGTAACTATACATGAGATGGTTAATAAAAGGCTCTATGGTTGGAAAAATTCCCATGGGTGTTCTACAAGCTCACATGTGATTTTATTGGGTTGGAATTGTTGCATGTCTACATGGAAGTAATCAATTGGGGATGAAACTAATTAGGGTTTCATTAAATTCATCCCCAAGGTGAGGGACATTGAATTGATCAGAATGTGGAGGCCAATTACATTGCTTAATATTTTGTACAAAATCTTAGCCAAGGTCATCTCCATACACATGGATTCCATCTTTCTTTAAATAATCAAGAGAGAGAAGGAAGGGTTTATTTGAGGTATGAAACAATTGCATCCTTAATCCTAGGTGATATTTTCATTAATATAAATTTCAAAAAGTATTATGACTACATTTAGTGCCATTTATTCTTCAATGATGGAGGCCCTATGCTTTGTCTCCTGCTTTGTAATGGTGGTCGAGGGGCATATGCTTGCATTTCCATATAAAAATTTGTGGAGGATGGACTATTTTGTTCTACCAAACAAAGTTTCCCACTTTCTTTAGCCTCGGATATATTGGTTGCATAATCTCTAGGATATGTTTTGTGCATTAATAATATGGGAATCATTCTCATTAAGGGAATTTTGCTTCTCGAACCCGACTCAAGCTAATTGGTTAATGTCCATTTTTGGAAAATATTTCCTTGCTATCTTGGAAGAGAAAGCATATTTGAAAACACATGATGGAGAGTTTGGATGAATTTTACCCAACACTTGTCTTGAACATTTGGTGGCTCAAAACTTAATGCTTAAGATAGAGACAACACCCAATTCTAAATTGGATAGAAATACGCGGGTTGTTCATGGATTCATCTAGGATAGGTTTTCAAGTTCATAGTATTTCCTTTTCCTTTCATGCTTCTCCTAAGGATCTATGAGATTTTATCGTGTAGAGGGTTGAGAAAAATATTGAGAAGTGGATAAACAAGCCTTTGAATTTAGTAGCTAACTTTTAGACTTGTATTAAATTGTGGATACCACCCACATTCACTATTATTGACTCTAGTCTCCCTCTAAGGTAGCCTATCAACATTGGGATAATGCTCTTAAGAAATTATTATAGGGTAATAATTTCGGTGGAAAAGGTTCACATGGAATCACATAGTATTTACTTCACACTACAAGCATATGGGGTCAGCCTAGTAGTCTAGTAAATAACATGTGAGTTCATATAGAGGCATTCAATTTTCTCAATATATAATTTGGCATAATGGTAAATAATTGGGATAGGGGTTTTTTTAATTATATGGGAGAACAACATTTTAATTATTGAAACAACTATTTTGCAGAAAAACAATAAGTTTTTAATAAGGGACTATAAATAAGTACAAACAAGTTTACCACTAGGGGACTAAATAAATAACAAGAACATGTGGTAAATTACAAAAAGAGGTGTAATTGTTATAAGCCCACAAATGCACATGTCTTGAATTTTTTTTCTAAGAGAACTCTCCAAGACTCCAAGGGAATATGGTGGTTTGGCCATCATCAAGAATCATATTCAAGTCCAATATTTATGTGATAAATGGATCATTCATGGAATGATCCAAAATAGGGATTGGAATGTTCCACTTATGTATAATAATATATAGGGGACTCTACTAGGAAATAAATCCTTGAAAGGAATATGTCTTTACATATTGGTTACCACATCTACTCAAGTCAAAATTGTTTCCGCACTTGTGATTCAAAATATCTGGAAGGTCTGAGAAGCTATTATTGTGTGTCTATCTTGAAGAGACTTATCCTTGCAGACTAGATATTGTTTCAACGATGTTTGTATTTGTCAGTTCTATTTGGTTTAGGATGATGAGAAACTTTTGGTTAAAACTTCCTAGTTCTTCGCCTTATGATTCTATAGAATGGGTATTTAGATGACCAATGTTTTATTTAACAACCAAGTGAGTAATTTACTTTCATATCTAGATCTCAAGATTAAGTATAAGCTATCCAACCTTCATATTATTATCTTGTAAGAAACACAATGAATCCTTATTTAATGATAAAGAGTATCCATGGATATCATGGCATGAAAATCCACTAATTGATGTGAGCATTTCCTTAAAGATTATAATGCAAGTGTAGAAGATTTAGATGGAAATGGTTCATTTATAATATTTGGTATATTTTTGTGGTAGCCCCCACTGAAATATGAGGGGATCCAACTATCCTTTCCCATGCCTGATTAACATATTCTCACCATGGTGATAATAGGTTGTGACATAGGTTTGGTTGATAGGTTTATAACAAGAAAGAGTGTAGGAACAATTGTATTTCTCCTTCAACATAGAGACAAAATTTTTACTTTGGCACTATCCATTTTTTAGGTTCCAAAGCCCCCTAAGCTAGCCAATGATTGTTGGGAGAATATTGTGATTGATAATGATCCTCCTATTAATGGTTGCCGTAACCGTAAATGATCACAAGAATCCCTTACTTATTATTGTCTCAATTGTTTATTGTTTATACTCAAATGCAATTCCTTGGGATTTTTCTTTTTCTTAGACTTATGTATAATTATGAAGGAATGTAATGGATTTTTTGGAAAATGAATCTTACATTTTTTGTATTTATTAAAATTTTCTAGTGCTTATGAAGTTTTAATGTGCAACCAACCCATTTCTTCCAAAACTACTTTGTACACACACACACACATAGAGTCTATCACATTGTGGTTTAGAATAGAGTCTGTCACATTATGGTCTAACAATAAGTTGAAGCAATTGTTACCACAATGACCCACATTCAATTCCTACTGGGATTGCTTCCATCCTACATGTTTTTTTTTAAGTGGGGCTCCTCATGGGTTGTATTCCCCCTAGTTAAAAAGGTCAATGTGATGATTATAATTCTCGTGTTTATCTATGTAAGTAGTGATGACCACAATTAAATGTGTTGATTGCAATTCTCATATTTATCTATGTGATTTAAATGTGTTGATTATAATTCTCATATTTATCTATGTGAGTAGTGATGACTACAATTAATCTCTCTCTCTCTCTCTCTCTCTCTCTCTCTCTCTCTCAACCAATTCCTACATGTTGTTTTTCAAGTGTGGCTCTTCATGGGTTGTATTCCCCCTGTTAAAAAGGTCAATGTGTTCACTATAATTCTCATATTGACCACAATTAATGTATTTATCAATATT